>JBCAUA010832931.1:0-14079 GCA_038406235.1 Peronia verruculata
AATGATAAGAGACAACATCTGACACATACATCAAAGAGTGAACAAAAGCGGAGAGAACATACTGTGGTCCCCTGGTACTAAGAACAGTCGGGTGTGACATGTGCTCTGTCCACCTTCAAATCACCGTTAATTCTGACAAATGGCAATTCGCTCGTATTATCCACTCCTATCTTGTCATATTACTCAGCCAGTGATAAAACACACAGGCTAAATGTACTCTTCACTTCTTTCTTTGCCAGTAACATTACTTGCCTTAACGCTTATCAGTGAGCCGCCTGAAGTACCCCCCCCCCCCCCACTAACTAAATGCAAATGAGCTAATGAGTCACTTCTTTTCGTATTGGACTACTAACATAAGACAGAGCTATGATGTTCAACGGTGGATGTAGGGCCACGCTTTGGCTCTGTGGTATGGCGTCTGCTCATAGAGAAAAACAGACCGGGATCTACTCGCGGGTCCCGTATCGGGGGATGGAAGGACACGAAAATCGAAAACCTGCATTGTTTCAGTGACTTAGCGGTCCCCTGGCTACCTGTGGGTAGGAGGAAGCCCGATGTCTAGCCTTCTCGGATAAGGGCAAATATATCTGGGAGTTCCCGTGTGTAGTTACGCATGCCAAAGAACTCTTGGCAGTTCAAAATCGTTGGAAGAGTAGGCTGAGTGCCGCTGTCAGGGCAATATTTCTAAATTCCAAATTTCTACCCACAAAATTTCTCAGCAAAATTGGCAACTTCTAAAAACCCTAGATAGACCTAATCCTACTTTCTAAGGATTGAAAGGTTTAAGAAAAATAAAACAACAGTAGCTATTGTAGATATACAGACATAATTATACAGTATTCCCTCGTTTATCGCGGGTGTTAGGCTCCAGAACTGCCCGCGAAAGTCCGACAAGTAAGGACGCTACATTTATTTTACATACATTAATTTTTAAACCCTTATGAACCTCCCCATTACCGTTATCAACCCTCTCTAGTGTTACACATTAAACTTAGCAAATATTTGTTACAGTGCGAGAAAATTATAAATCTTAATCACATGTAAATGCCTTTTAAGTCATTCTACATGGTGTACTCACCATTTTATTTTTAACGGCGCACAAGCTCTACAAAAATACATATGAAGACTCCAGTGGAAAAAACAGATTAATTTACTTTTTCTACAAAGGGAGCAAAACAGAAATTAAAGTTTAGAAGTCTATAGCTTTTCACTGTTTCACTGTAGTATGTCAAGGGGCTAGCCATTTGGCATAAGTCAGACTTAGGCCAAAAATGAACTATCGCATAGATAAATTCCCTTTTTCCTTCTTTATAATTATGTCAGTCTTAAGTTCATTAAAATGCGTCAGCAAACAAACTCACAATGAAAGTTTGTCCTTTTCGGCTAGGTCACAGTTGCCTGTTAACAGTCAACGTTTTTTTTTTTTTTAAAATTAAATATCTCTCAAAACTAGGAAAACTGACTTAGGCCAAATGGCTAGCCCATTGACGGTATGTCCTTTTAAAAGCTCGCTTTTTAGAGGAACGTACCTTTTTTTCCAAATTTTTTAGTTAACAAATCTTAACTGTGTGCTTTATAACCGTCAGGCAATAATTCATTTTTCACAATAAAATGTGACTTATGTTTTTTCCTCACTGTCTTCATAAACATCTACATGAAAAAAAACTGCGACACAGTCAAGCCATGAAAAGTGAACCCCCGAGAAACGAAGGAATTAATAGCATTTCCATTACAGCGATGATGCTGATGTACAGCATGGAGATGTCATAAGATGGGAATAATCAGGTGAATAAAATCGCCTACGACAATGAGTGCTTCATCCTATGACAATGGTGACACTGACCTATAGAACAGACCGCACGAGGTATCAGATGGCAAAGATCAAGTAAATGAACAGCGCTATAAATCAGTGCTTTTCGTATTAGTGATGATACTGGGTATACAATACTGTGGTGTGGGGGTATGAAAAGATGAGGAGAAAAATTAAACTGACGGATCAGTGCTTTTATCATTGTCATGAAATTGTACAGATATTACATAGCATGCATTTAGTTGGATACTATAATATAGGAAAAACATCAAGAACATAAACAGTTACATAAATCAATGACTTCCATATTATGACAACAATGATTCTAAGATGGGTCAGGAATGATGCTAAAAAAAAAAAAAAAAATAATACTAAAATAAAAGAAAGAAAGAAAGGAAAACACATCAGGTAAAAAGAAATCATAACAAACAAACAACAACAACAACAACAACAACAAAAAACAGTTACTATATTCCATATCAAAAGCACTAGAATCAAGAGATCCTGATGATGGTTACAGCGAGTTCCCTCTGGATAGGGTCAGAGGTCATGGCAAACCAACCAACGTCCTATCTGGACATTAATTACTGGACGCCCACAGAATGCGGCACATATCGTGTCCTTCCCAGACAATCACGACAAACTTTAAACAAGAGATGTAATAGATGGAACGTGCATAAATCTATACTTTATCTGGTTGTACCGGGGGCGAATATGTGGGTGTTAGGTTAATGGGATACTTTCAACGCTGGACTACAGTTCTTTGGCTTGGGCTGACTGCCGGATGATTGCATGATGGACGCCAATTTCTGGGACAATAACTACTGGGCTAATCACTTTGTATACTCGAAACATTAAGTATTCTGAAAGTCTCCGTGGGCTAAATCTCCCAAATAATATGACTCCATCTGACAGATTTGATATATATCCCAGTATCTCTGTCAACCAAGTTTTCAGAGCAGTAATGTCATTTTAGGTATCTGTAAAGTTGCATTTATCTGTGAGGATAGAAATCAGATACTGTAGTAGCTATTTGGTGGGAACCGAGATTTCAAATAGATCTATGCCCCAACATATCTGTATGACATGCCCCAACATATCTGTATGACATGCCCCAATGTATCTGTATGACATGCCCCAACATATCTGTATGACATGCCCCAATGTATCTGTATGCCGTGCCCCAATGTATCTGTATGACATGCCCCAACATATCTGTATGACATGCCCCAACATATCTGTATGCCGTGCCCCAATGTATCTGTATGATAACTTTTCAGAAAAATAAATCACACGATTTCATGTTTTTTTTGTTTTTTTTTTAATTTAAAATTTTCTCTTTCCTCCTCCCACCCCCACCCCCTTCCCCATCCCCACACCCGGGCACCCCTCCCCCTTTTTTTCAGGACCGAAACTGCAGAATAATATCATTTTTTCTATTTTGGAAATAACAAAGATTTTCAAAACCTGAACATGTAATAAATCCCCAAAATAATGCAAGCCTGCACGTAAGAATCAAACATTTCCACAGAGTCTTCCGTGGGACAAATACCTACGATAATACGAATTCAATCATACGTTTAAATCATAACCTCGGTGTTTATGCAGTCTCCATAAGATACCATCTCCGACATTTAAAGACATGTATCTTAGGAGGAAAGGCAGCAAACACTTATACAATTCTCTCATCTCTTCGCCATGCTCCACAAAACGGAGACCACCTGGATCAGTTATGCCTGATTAACACGGCGTCTTGCAAAATCCGGATTTCTATGTTTCGTAAACTGATCTCATACCCCATACATAACCACGAATTTAACACAGACAGTAATACAATACTCTCACACCGCTTTTCTTTTCTTATGCTTCTTTCTTGTCCTGGAGAGATATTGGCATCTTTTGCATGTCAAACGGCTGTAATTCCATGGGAAGCTCGGGACAATTATCATGTTTGATCTTCCCTGTGGGTGGAAAGACGAGTCACACTCTGGTGAGAGCCTTGTCTGTTTACGATGCGCAAACGTATCGGGCAGGGACAGGATGGCTTGTATGGATTGTCGGATTATCATGAAGATCTCCCGCATGGTGGTATAACGTCACAATGTTTCTGATACAGCCAGAAAATAAGGGTAAGCGAAAAACTGCTGCATGATGCCATATGGGACAGCCAGAAAAATAGAATGCTGTGGGATAGTGAAAATCTCTGACATATGGATGGCAACAAAAGTAGTTGTTTGATAGCCAAACATCTCTGACCAGTAACAAAAGGCTATAGATCTACACAATGTTTATAGAATGGCATGAAAAGTGGGCGTGGAATTTCCACCTACATTACTCCATAGATCGTAGAGAACTCTACAATCTATGATTACTCCCATTAGAGACACTGTGTGTCTGATGCCTGTCTATGAAAGAGGTCAAACAATCGAGAGATCATCATACCAATCCAAACATCCAAACAAGCGGGGTCCCCCCCCCCCCTTAACCCCATCTATCTATAAATCTTACAAGGTCAGACTGAAACGTATATCAAAATAAAAGGTCCCGATGTCCATGGCCGGTCTGGCCACTAGATTATCCTTTTTCATATCAGGAATAAGTGGCTCTATACAACAAAAACATATGCCTTAGATCATAAAATTCTATTATCTACAGAAATGTACGGATATCTTACCCCCCCCCCCCACCCCTCCGCAAGGTAAATATAATAATCAACACGTACAAAGTAATGAACAGTAACATATAAAGCCATTCCACCTTTGGGTGATCGTAAACAAAAAACTAGACAACATTCTTTGAATTTGTTGTGGTAAGAAATTAGAATGATTAGCTAGAACATTATTTTTTTTATAAAATAATAGCCGAAACTTGAGCGCAGGGTGGAAGTTCGACACCGGAGATAACCTGATGGACACATTTGCACAATATGATACAGTAAAACAACGATTAAATTATACTGGTATGGAAACAATTCATCACAAGCAAGAGACCGCTAAGGAGCAGAGAGAAAATAAGGAGATTAAAAAAAAAAAAAAAGGAGTGAAGCGCACCATCATAACACAGTGTGAGGGAGCAGCAGTTTACAATATTAAGAGATGTTGACCAGACAAGGACCTTATGATCAAAACGATGTAGCCGATCGGTCCCAGGGAGATTTCCACTCACGTCACAGCTGTATGAGTTGGCAAACTCAACTGTCTTTGCTATTCAAAGTGTTTGAATCAATAGTTCCAGGATATCACAAACGTCTCTCTCTTCCTTCCCCCCCCCCCCCTTTCTCTCTCTGTTGGGGTATTTCTACGATACTTCGACAAAACGCGTTTTCCCTAATCGAGAAAACCGAGATTAAGTTAAGTGATCTCTCTGTTAACACACAGAGCTGACCAAATGCATTTTTTATTTGTTTGTTTATTTTTTTTTTAAACTGCATTTCTTTTCAATGAACTAAATTCTGTTTATTATTTTTAAGCAGCCTCTGCCTTCACAGCATTCGACGTGATACTTAAAAATGATAATAATAATAATAATAATAATAATAAATCGTAATCATAGACATTTATTTATTAACTTTCTAACTTTAGTATATTCTTTACAGGTTAAATGCCACATGATCAACATTTTTAGAGAATGAATGGATGCAAGAGATTGTCTTTTTATAACGATTTTGAGTAGTCAAGGAAATAATTAAATCGTGAGGATAAAGGCGTTTTGTCAAACAAGTAGGTTCGATTGGTCTCACCACCATCTTACATCTGAGACAAACCAGCTAAAGCCACTGGACTCTCCGCGCCAATCGCTCACCCCTGTCACTCTCAGTCCCTTTATGAATATGTAAATCAGCTCGCGCCTGCTTTGGACAGGATCTGACACACAATGCCCGGTTGTCTCCCTCCCTTTGGTGTTTGGGGAGCAGAAACATCAGTTTCTTCCAGTACGAACACCGCCAGCTGTGACTGAGAAGGGTATTGGGGGAGGGGGGGGGGAGGGAATCAGTTATGCTGTACTGCTCACACCCACGGTGAGATCAAATCTAAAGCTTCAACGCCTCAATTCCCCCCCCCCCCTCCCTCCCCCACCTCCCCCCCGGCACACATACACACATAATCAATTGGAACTTTCTAGATCAAGACGTTCGGTTGAGTTTCCGGTAAGTTTAATTAATGACAACCGATAATCACACGACAGAAAAACAGGAAGTGTCAGACTAAAACAAAAATTCATAACAACAACAGCAACAATAATAGCAAAAAGAAGGGCAAGAGTAACAACAACTACAACAACGGCAGTGCCAATGGCAAATAGCAAAAACAACGACATGACCAAAAACAGACAATTCTCATCTGATTTAAATTCGACTCTGATGCCATCCCATATTAAAAAGCAACCATGGAATCTCGTTCACAAGCTGATTTGTTGTTGTTGTTGCTTTGTAATTCTGAAGTTTGAACTGTTGTACACATAGATCTTCCCCCGCGGAGACCCGGGGTATTTTAGTAAGTTCTCCGCTCCCACCTGCAGGCGGTGAAGCCCGCCATTGGCGGCATGCCTCCCATCCATGGAATATCATTCTCAATTTTCCAGGCATAGTATGACGTCTCTTCTCTCTCCTTGCTCCTGTCCCGCTCTCTTTCCTCTCTTCTTCTATATATTTTAGCAGCATTTTTGACGTGTAAACGTACCTGTCAGTGTTTGGCGTATATAGCCGTGATCGTGCTGATGTACCGTTAAACCCAAACTCAAACAAACAAACAAACAATACATAGAGGTCTCTTCACAATCAGCAAACAATGGTGATGTCAGTACATCCAAAATAATATATATTTTTTTTTTTAAATGGCTCCTAGTTTAGGGCCGACAACAGCGTATGCCCCTATAACCCGAAGTGACACCATGGGAGATCATCTTGACTGGCAGCATTACTCCCCCTTGCCAAACACAAGCTTTGAACAAACAGTGTAAAAAAGAAAAAAAAAAATCGTTTTACTTCTTGCTATTCAAAAGACTGATCACTAAAACAGATGATAAAATTACATGCACTACTATAAGGGGGGTGGGGGGGGGGGGGGGATGTCCTCATATCATGAAATTTTCGTAATTGTTCAAAATGTAAATTTCAAGCAAAGAGGGCAAAGTCCCCTTTGTCAAGCCTTTCAATCCTAAGAGATAGGATTATCTCGGCTTTTATAAGTTTCAATTTTTGCTGAGAATTTTCGTGGGTAGAAATTTGGAATTTGGAAATTTGGCCCGGACAGCGGCACTCAGGCCTACTCTTCCATCGATTTTAAACTGCCAATGGTTCTTTAACGTGCGTAACGTACACACGGGACCTCCGAAATATATTCGCCCTTACCAAGAAGACTAGACGACGGGCTTCCCTATCCACAGGAAGCCAGGGAACCATTAAGTCACTGAACAAAATGCGAGCTTTCGATATTCGTGTCCTGTCATCCCCCAATGCAGAACCCATGAGTCGATCCCGGCCTGTTTAACCAGTGTTTTTCTCCATGAGCAGACACCATACCCATCGAGCCACTTCGTCCCCCTGAATGTTCAAGATAGACCCAGTCGCGTTAATAGACACTTCCCATTTACATGTATTTTTACATGTGTGCGTTAAATAATAATAAAATATAGGAATCATTCCATCCGGACATAACATAGGCAGGTTGCTGAAGGGCGTGATTAGGACGTGACATAAGAACAACAAACTAGAACTAAACACTAGACGGAAAGAAGGAAAAATGAACAATGACGTTTTAACAACAACAACAAAGATAACTTGTATGCTGGTTAGGATCATGAATTCCCCAAAAACGGGCGCTGGTATCGTTTCGAAACTGTAAAGATCTGAAAAAAAGAATTAACCGATTACATGTAGTATCTTGTCTTCTTAATAATAAGTCTTACTAATGCATCCGGGAGTGACATTGGTTTAGTTTAACTACTTTGAGAAGGAAAAAGAAAACAAAGGACTCTCGAACTTCCCAATTCAGTTCTTTGTCGGACTTCCCCATCATACTGTTTTCCTTGTCACCCCGTTTCTCTCGACGAATTCGTACGATAAGTGAACTTGACTGCATTACTTTCGTTTATTTTATTACATTACTTCCTTGAAATTAATTTTTCCAAACCAGAAGAGTTTCGTAGGAAGTAAAATAGAGCAAACTTTTCCTTTAAGGTCACCGATCACTCATAATTTATACCGTCCTTATGGTAAAGTACACCCTACTTCCTTCCTTCCATGTTACATTGTAATATCCGTTGACACAACTTGCCGTTCTTTGAATACATGTATTTGCATTTATCAAAAATATTATTATCAGTGATAAGGAAGTGATTCACTTGTGAGAAAAAGGGCAGAAAAGAAATATGAAAGGTTTTTTGTACACACGGGTTTATTATGTGGGTACCCCGGTACCGTACAATATTCTTGTACATGTAGGTATGTGCAATTACACATGTATAACATTTTAACTCTAAAGGTGTCCGAAAAAAAGGCTGGAATGCGCGTGTTCGTAGTGATACATGTATCTATTCATGTTCAGGAATTGTTATATTAGGCTTCAAACATACGGATATCTTGTTATTGAACTATGCATTCTCTTGAAGTAAATGATTCATAGAAAAAGTACATGTACGAGTAGATCTACTGTGGGAATCTCTGAGATATTGGCTCATTGACACTCCTTGAGTCACGGTTGTTCCAATAGGCCTATACATACATACATGTATTTATCTTGGTTGATTGTCATTAGTATCACAAATGCAGATCAAAGACCTTAACGTCTACTAGTACAATGTAGTACTAGTCGTACTTATTCAAACAAGCATTCCTTCATGCATTATTATTACATGTAGATCTATGTTTATGGTGTCATTTGAACTTCGTTGAAGCCTGCATAATGTGTCCAGAACAGCATAAAATTTTTGATGGCTTGTGGTGAGCGAATCTAGAAGCGAAAGCAAGGAAAAGAAACAAACTTGCACTTGTGCAAAAATACATGTAACATTAAAGGGACAGGTATGACATTTGAACAAAGATACAAGAATTACTCACGTAGACTGTTACTTATGAATGATAAATATACACACATGTAACATAACATATCACATACATCAGTAGCCTAACTTTAGAACGTATTATTTAACACTATTGGGTTCATTATGCTACACGTAGTCTGCTGAATAAGAGCATGTTTTGTCGAGGATTGCATTTAGAAAATATATATACATGTATCCATATATATTCTGTATAATTGTATTTTTATTTATTTATTTTCAAGTGTGCGGGTGTATGTTTTTTACATATCTGTTTGCATTTCCATACAATTTACGTGGTAGTTCAAAACAGTTTTCTGTTGTGCACAAAATACACCTACCGTATTCATAATGCCTTATCCATTTTAACAAATTATCCACGCGGTCAGACTGACTACCTTTGTGTTCAGCAGACCTTCACTCTTGCCCGCCCGTCATGCCCTTCCTCCCCCCCCCCTCCCTCCCTCTCTCCTTCCCAAAGTTTGAAGTCGCAATCTGAGTGATGGGGCATTGCTCTCCCCTTTCCCTATTATGTTTCGGTTTTCATTATTTCAACCTTCTGCGGGAAGTTCTCTCATCCGTTTTCCTATTCTGAGTGGCCGCCGATGACTCTCGATTCTGGGTTTTGCAGGTACTCGTGTACCACAGTTCACCCATCCCATTATGAAACTTCTGCATGTGCTTTTAATACATGTATTAACAGTGGCTTAATCTGTCCACAAATTACATTTCTGCTGATCCTGCCGACATTAAATAAGTTGCCAGGGTTATAGTGCCGGTACAGTACATGTATAAGAATAAAAATGATCCCATTACATTATTATAAATTATATATACATGTAAGTACATGTACATGTACGTCTACTACGATATTGCTACACTTGGTTATTTATGTACTCTGTACAGTAAATCATCTACGTGGACGTATAAACCTGGGAGATTGATAGAAACGCTAACATTGAACCGTTACATGGCTAGGATTGCCTGTATATATATTTTTTTAAAAAACATATCTACATGTATTATATCTGTGTACATATGTACTTCGATGAATCGGTGTCTTTTATTTGAGTTTTGCAACAATACATTAACAATGCTTGGTTCGAAAATGAACTTATTCACATCCACCGCATTTTTGGGAAACAAAATTGTGACACTGCACGGTAGTACGTGCATAGTGTCTTTATGTACGTATGTAATCGTAACAGTTCAATGTTACATGAATCAGTGAACTTAACCAAGAATCGGTGGAGGTTAACCAAGAGAGATAAGCGATTATGCCAGATTTATTTTTTTCTATTCCTAAATTTTACATGCACTACCTCCCTTGACAACATATTACCAAAACGGATACAGATTTACATCATGTAAGCTTACGTTAGAACTAGAACGAACATGTGACCTTTACTTACTGATATCAAAATTACCATGTTCTCACGTGTGCCATTACTAAACAACATTACATTGGTTTATTCATGACCGAGTGACAATGAGTAAATCTAATTTACGTAACCCTCAGGTTGGGATAGGTAAAGCCATTCATTCTCTGTTTAAAATTACTTACATTGTAGGTACTAGTCATATGTTTGCTGTATTCTATTGTTACAGTTGTATATGACCATATCATCGTGTAGATCTACATTATCCTCCCCCAGCCCAAGAGATTCAAGCATAAGGTGTACCAGTGATGTTACTAAACAATTATCTAATGGCTGTAATAGACTATGCGTTTATTAAAATCACAGTGCACGCTAGTAGTGATACGGTAGTGCTTCGTCTTAAGGAAGGGAGCGGCTGACTACAGTTAACTAAAATGGACATCTGTTGGATCATGTTTACTTTGCGAATGAAAACTAAGTGTATTAGTTACTGCGGGAGTCAATCATGTTACAAAGCACTTTTAAACCAAGAACCAATACATTTTGCATAGCTGTTGACCAGGACGATATTAAATTTCATGTAGGCTTATATAAAAATATAATATGTAGTAGCAGTATTACAGTATAACTGTACGTGAGGCATGCATATACTATCTATTGCATCATGTACGTGCAACTTTTTTGAAACGTGTTTAGTTGCAGAAAAGATACATTCATAAATTATATATGTATTTGCAACTGAGACTGAAGCTTCATCGAAGCACATAAACGGACTTAAATCAACGAGTGAGCCCCACACGAAAGCTTTGTCATGACACTGTTGGTATTGTAATCTTACATAAGTGCATGTCATACGTTGTTGTTAGCAAATACATCTACAATGAAGTATTATGTGCTCATACATCCTGATGGTAGAAAACTTAAATTTAGCCACTTTTACGTAGAACAGTCCATATATTGTGAGCCTAATAAGCTAAACGAAATATATATATTGTAATAAACCCTATAAATGCCCGAAGGGGGGGGGGGGGGGGGGATCAGTCTGTTGTTTTTTGTGTTGGGATTTAACGACACATCAGCATGATTACGGCTATATTGTGTCAAACACAGTGAGACACGTATGCACATCAAGAAGAAGAGAGGAAAGAAAGCGGGACAGAAGACAGAATCAAGGAAAGATGTCTCCCCTGGAATGTCGACGATGGCACTACGTGGGAGACACCCCATCGATGGCGGGCTTATACTACCTGCAGGTGGGAACAGAGAATCTACTTATAAACCCCGAGCCCTGGCGGGGAATGGGGATCAGTCGGGTGAAAGACGCTGTCATTATGTTTGGCCTCTGAATTGTTTTCCAAATAACACAGTACATGTAATCAGAGAGAATTTATTTGACATATAATGTACATTGTCTCCAGATCTGAACTATCACTTCTGGAACATCTCTTGTAAAAGTTATTACATGTACCGCTAACAGTTTCCTCTGGTACCTTTGAGGTTTATGCAATGGATCAGTTTCTTTTCTCTTCCAAAAGAATTTAGATGGTTAGATAGTATTATCCATTGTGAATGTGAAACTGTATGGGTGACACAGTTCTCGCCATTATGTCAGTCATGTGTTTATAGTTTATATGATTGCAATAATATTTGCAGCTACATGTACACGTATACCTAACTCATTAGTCCAGTCTTTGTATCAACATGTAGCGCTACCAGTAGTTCAGAAAAGCTTTGTCAAAGTTGCAGCGTGGTTTACATACCGTAACTGTTATGCGCCAACAGTTGCTGTAAGAATGTTATGCAATTTCATCAGTCATAAAAAGGGTTGAAGTTGCAGGTTACGCATGGAGAATTGTAGGCAAATGATGAGACATTTCCTCAGGGAGTTCACGAGTACCTGCAAAACTCAGAATCGAGAGTCATCGGCGGCCACTCAGAATAGGGAAGGGGATGAGATAAATTTCTCGCTAGAGGTTGAAATAATGAAAACCGAAACAATCGGGAAAGGGGAGATCATATGAAGGGCTTTGTTGTCACATTCCTTGATACCAATCAGGAATTTTGACGAAGATGTGAACAATATAACAGATAAGAAAGATATTTTAGCTGATATGCTCAAACATTCGGATTAGACATCATACATTAATCAGAGCCTTTTTGCATAGAGGAAGAATAATACGGTACGGGTTTTAATTTTTATTGGCTGTTCTGTTTTATCAGTCCCGGTAATTCTCTAGTTAAAGATAAAAGTAAGCAAACCTCGCCAATCAAAACTAGATATTCAGATAATGAGTGCATATTTGTACATAAAATTAATGCGGGCAATGATGAATAAAGAGTTAATTGATAGTGACACGAAAATCTGCGTACTCCTATAGCCTCAGTGCCGGTAAAGTTGTTGATTGTTGTCATAACAGCTTATTAACTCTAGAAGTCTCAATGAACCGAACTGGTCAAAGTCTCACCTATCATACATGTATTTTGGTCTAGAATTCTCTCTCAAACATCCTACAGTGTCATAAATTGCCAATCATAATAAAGTAATATACACTGTCTTATCTCAAGGCACAGTTGTACATGTAGACCTACTCTCATTTCTCAGTCGTGAATCTGTGTCACTATAGAAACCTGCAATCTGGGTTTAAATACATACATGTATGTAAAACTACGTGTAAAATGTGCAAGAGGGTCAAACTATGATTGTAGGTCAGTCAAAGATTTTCTTGAGCCTCACGCGGCTCTGCACTGTGGTAAGCTGATATGCACGACATCGTTCACTTGGCGTAGGCTTCTGACGTGGGGGAGCCCTCGACAATGTATGCTTCTTTCCATCCCAAGATGATGAGTACTTAGAAGTGGCACTCGTGTGAAGAGGACTGAGGGGGGAGTTCCCCTTGATGTTAACTGGTAAAACCCGTGTCACCTTCGTCCAATAGCCGTGAGAAACGTCTATCCCCACTGAGTTCTTGGTCCGTCCCTTTTGTTTCTGCTAAGTTCTCACCTACATCTCGTCTCTTGTTCTGTTCTTATTCTTATAGCCAAAATTGACACAGTTCTACTGTGGTCAGTACTCAATAGCAAGACTATGTTACCTTTGTTTCTGCTACTTTTTCGTGATAAAGTAAGAGAAATAGATCTAAACCTACAACAATGCGATCTATTTCGAATCTTCTCTGGTTCTACTGCCGTCCGGTGACTACACGTTGATAAAATGTATCATAAAGATGGCTCTCGTTATATAAGTGTAGCATCTGTCTAAAGGTAATGGACATAGTTCTTCTTTTAAAAAGACCATGTCTTCATCTAATACTCTATCATCAGAAAGAGCTAGGGGTTTTGTTCTTTGCTTCTGCGCCGCTTTTAGGACAACTGACATAATTCCTTATCGGAAAGATTTTTCCTTCCTTTTGTTGCATTTTTCTTCATCAGACAATGGACAATATCTGTCCCAGAATTTCAATGTTTCTTTGGCTTTCTTTTACCATAGTTCTAGTTTTTTTGTTTTTTTTTTTGTCTCTGCGTTCTTTCTCTTTGCTCGGCATTTGATACAGTTCTACATCATGACCTCTTTTGTCGCCCCTTTCATATGAAAGTTATAGAGTTCTGTATCACTGGTGCGAGAATCGGTTCAGTCCGTTTTATGTACTCATTCCGACTCAGAACTCAGATCTCCTCTGTACCGGGTACATGCACACACCAGAATTATACACTTAAAGATTCTTGTCACATCCATATGCAGGCAATAACTATTACTAATTTCTTTTCACACCCTAGTTACATATACATACATACATACATACATACATACATACATACATACATACATACATACATACATACATACATACATAC
>JBCAUA010832942.1:0-14078 GCA_038406235.1 Peronia verruculata
ACTCTGTCTGCCTGCCTGACTCTCTTATTGTCTGTCTATCTGCCTGTTTGTCTTGTCTACTGGTTTGTCTGTTTAAGTCTGCCAGAATGCAGCTTATATGTCTGTCTATCTGCTTGTACATTGGGATGTCTGCCTCTCCGTCAGGCTGTCTGTCTGTGTAACCCTCTGTCTGCCTGTCTTGTCTGCTGGCTTGTCTGTTTCTTAATCTACATCTGCCAGTCTGCAGCCTGTCTGTCTGCCTGCCTGCTTGTATGCTGGGATGTCTGTCTGTCCGTAAAGTCTGTCTCTTTGTCTGTCTGCCTCTCTGCCTGCTTGTCTTGTCTGTTGGCTTGTTTGTCTGTTTCTCATTCTATAGCTGCCAGTCTGTCGCCTATCTGTCTGTCTACCTGCTTGTATGCTGGCGTGTCTGTATGTATGTCTGTAGTGCGCCCTTTCTCCGTCTCAATATGTTCTGTGTGGTTAAAGTTAATGTATTGTCTAATCTTTCACATTATAGCGGGCCCTTTCTTTTCTCACTACTTGCTTTGTCTGTTCGTCTGTTTGTCTGTCCGTCGATGTGTTTGTCTCTTTTTCTCTTTGTAAAGATGTCTGCCTTTCTATCTGTTTCGCTGGACACATTCAAGAATTGTGAACATTTATAGCGTAGAGGGGAAAAAAATATCATTTTTACGTCTTTTGCTTGAAACTTGCGTCATGAAAAATTCACGGAAAAATCTTCTTCCTATTTAAAGAAAAAAAAAAAATATTGTTTTATTATTATTTGTATATACATCTTATTGTTATATTTTTCATATTACATGTTGTTATTATTATTTGTATATACATCTTATTGTTCTATTTTTCATATTACATGTTATGTTATAGAAGCCCTGTAAGTCAGTTTTGTTCTTTCCCCCCTTTTTTTTTTTTAACTTTGTCTTACGTAAGACTTCTCACTAACAATTTCTTTCTCTCTCCTCTATTTCCAGGTGTGTGCTGAGGAGGACCGTAGCGAGAGGCTGGCACGGATATGGGACAGCAGTACTCCGCGGCCGTAGAAGGTCCCACACCAGGAACAGCCGGCGCGGCTACGCCCCTGCTCGTGCCGGCCAGCGGCGAGGGGAAACCGAGAGTAGATACCAGAGAGTCGGCCCGAGTCCCAGTAGCCCCCGTCTGGAGAAACAACGTCAGTGGGACAACAGGGGGTTCCCAACCCCCACCCGCCAAAAGTGACTCCAGCCCCAGCCAAGGAGAAGCAAACAAGTTGAATCGCAAGGCCGAAGAAATGAACCGAATGTCTATACGAGCCGCCATTGATACCTTCATAGAGAATTGTTTATCAGCATCTAACGAATTGTCCCAAACTGGAGAAGAGAGGCCCAACGACGGCCCTGCGTCAAATTTGGCAGGCGACGGTCCTGGAAGTGAGCAGAGGAATGGCGAAGACGCCCCTGGAACAAGCAGGACCGATGGCGGGAAAGATTCTTCTTCTACTTCTTCTTCTTCTACCTGTGAAAGTTCTAAAAATTCCAATGACAAACATAAACATGTAATGATAGACGATGATGATGATGACGGCGACAACGATGACAAAGAACTGGTAATTGACTATGAAGAAAAGGGATCGAGAGAAAACGAGGGAAAAGGAGAAAACAAAGAAATGAATGATAAATCGCCAGGTAGCGAGGAAAAACAAGTTCTCTCTACAGACAGTAAAACGGAGAGTGCAGCAGTAGCGAGTGACACTAAAGGGGAGAAAACGCCTGACAATAACAAGAAAGAATCAACGACTTCATCGACGCTGTCCGCAGCATCCTCGGAGAAAGTTAGCAAAAGCTCGCCTGGCGGAGAGAAACAGTCGTTCTCCGCGTATCTGCAGGATCGACTGACCAAGGTGGACTTTGACAAGCACGAGGAGCTGGTCCAGTTGGCCAACAACAAGGATATCCAGTCCCATGGACAGATGCTGATGTGGGAAATGGCCAAGAAGCCCGTGCCTATCTCAGACACGGCGGGGCCGACTAGAGGTCCTGGAAGTAGCACGAGTTTTACCGGAGGGCCTGTTCGACTTCAAACTCTAATAGACAAAGTGTTAGATAATTCGCTCAACAACCAAGATCTGCGTCCGTCGCCGAATTTTACGAAACGG
The DNA here is from genome assembly GCA_038406235.1 of Peronia verruculata. Taxonomy (NCBI): domain Eukaryota; kingdom Metazoa; phylum Mollusca; class Gastropoda; order Systellommatophora; family Onchidiidae; genus Peronia; species Peronia verruculata. The sequence goes on from JBCAUA010832942.1 coordinate 2,129, forward strand.
AAACGAGAGGCGGGAAATAGCAGTGACAAATCGGAACAGGACAGTAAAAGTCCCCCGGCTAAAGAAGCAGAAGGCCCTCGTGATAGTTCAAACTCTGCTCCTGATGCTAGTCCCAAAACTAAAGAGGACCCCCCACAGGGTGCCGCCCCTGTTGTTTCTGGTCCGACTGCGAATGTGGCTCCAGCGGCTACTGAAACAGAAAATGCCGCAACTTCTGCCAAGCCAGCAAAGAGTACTTTGTGCTTCAAAGATCATATAGAAAAAGTTCTGCTAGAAAGTTTCTTGTCTTATGAAGAGGAGGAGAGAAAGGAAGCTTTGAAAAACGTGAACAAAGAGAGTCCCGGCAAAACGGAGCCAAGCAAAGCAGCAACCGAGAGTGATGCCGAGAGGCCAAATTTGAGTGCGAAGAAAGATAGTGGGAGCAAAGTGGGTTCAGATGGAACTATAAGTGTTCAGGATATCGTTGATCGAGTCATCAGTCAAACGGAAGTCATCAGCAAACTGATGTCTCCTTCATCAGCACCATCACCAGCGTCATCATCGGCTGACCTCGGCAAAACAGCATCGTCAGAGAGCGCGGCCTCTGGTGGGACTTTACCATCATCATTGTTACCGTCATCGTCATCATCGTCGTCATCATCGTCGTCCTGGTCGTCTCAGCCAGGGATGAAGTACCAAAGTTTACACAGCAAAGCCCTGCAAGAGGCCCAGAGACAGACAGTGCAGAAGGAGCACCAGTCCATTACCAACTTCGGCCGTAAGCGAGGTAGACCCAGACTGGGCAGTCCCATGAACAATGCCGGCAGCTGGCCTGGGGAGGGACCCAAAGATGCCAAGTATCATGACTCCCGGGGAGGCAGAGAACCACCGAGTGGTCAGCTGCCTTATGGACATCATCCATCTGAGCCGCCCAGAAGTGGCGTTAGTTCTTCTCACGGCCATCCTCGAGGTGGACAGATTCCTCCGCCCCTGGACTACGCTCCTCACGGATCCATTCAGTTCGGCATCCCTATGGGTCTCCCGTCTCTGGTGACCTCCCAGGGAACGGCACCCCCCGCCTCGGCCCTGTACCACCAGAGGCATCCCCTGAGCCGTCCACAGCCAGAGGCGGCAGCTAAGGGAAGCTACAGCCAGCCGGCTCAAGATGCGGCCTTCCATCACCGCGCCAGTCAACATCTGTCCAACTCAGGGCAGCCAGGGCGTGTCCAACAACAGCAACAGCAGCAACATCCGGGTCATTCGCAAGGTGGCAAACCTCCTCCGCCGCTGATCCTGGCCGAGCAGATTAAGGAGAGCATAAGCGGCGCCGCTGGCAGTCGCCTGGTGCCGGTCTCCCACATTCCCACCAAGTCGTGCTCTTGCCATAACTGCATAGCTCACTTCGCCCGGGAGAAATCGCCCTCGCGCTCCCCTCATCTAACACCGCACCAACTGCGCCAGGCAGCGGGAAAGCCCGAACGTCCCAGCGATGCGGCCAGCCATTCTTCGCACTATCATCCGTATCAGACATCACCGTCTAGCCGACGCAACTACCCTCAAGCCCTGGCGGTCAGTTCGGAAACTGGCCTCCCTGGACAAGGACTTCCACCGCAGTCGGTCCTAGCTGGATATTCCGTAGGACAACAGCGACCTCGGCCTGAAGCGTCTCCATCGAATAGGGAAGTGCCACCCAGCAGATACAGCGATCCCAAAGGAAGAAATCCCTCACCTGGTCACTATCCACCCTACCAAGGACAGCCACCTCCTGCGGTCTCCAAACCAGGAGCGTTGGACGCTAGATACCACGAGCAGGAGCGTCACCCTCCCCGGCACTCTCTAATCACCGAACGGGTTCTGTACGAGGCAGAGGCGGCGCGCCGCCAGATGCCTAGAGACAAAATCCACAGCCAGGCGGGCTTGGAGGCCCCCAAGATGGCCGTTGCCTCCTTGGCCCACGCCCCTGCTATACCCCAGGACGCAGACCAGCCCCTGGACCTGTCAGTCAAACCAAGTCCTGCCCACAGTAAGGACACACGTAAGCCGACTACCTACGAGCAGCGGTCCGACCTGTCCCGACGGGACCCGAGCTATTCCGAAAGCAGACAAACCTACAGGTAAGACTTTGCTGGCTGAATTGTTCGTCTTCTTGTAGATAAGATTCAGGTCAGGTAAGACACTTTTGGGAGTACATCACAGTCATTTACAAGGGCCGATTGAGATGACCACCCACAGTAGGTTGAAAATGTGAAATCTTTAATGAAAGCTAAATCGATAAGATAGAACAAGGGAAGATGAGGTAATATAAGAATGAGATAAAATGAGATAAGATGACGTAGATGTGGTGACGTAATCCCATTAGTGTCAGTAGAGACTGCGGTTATGCTAATGTTTCTATAATAACGATTGCTCATGTTTAGAAATTGATGGCCCATGCTTGAATAACGATTCAAGGCTAGTTGACTCTTACTATGTTGTATGTTCTTTGGAATCCACTTTCAAAGTGAATAACAATGCTTGAGTCGTTGAGCAAATCGGCCTCTTGACAGTTCTAGGGTTAAGATACGATAAGTTAAAATCCTGATACGTTGAAATAAGATAAACTTTATCAGGCCTGTCTTTCACAGTACTGTGTAGTCGATGAGACTTCTGAAGTAGTATCTATTCATTCACATAGACTTATAACTAAACTGTCATCCTATGGCATGAGGACTAGGAAAACTCAAGACCCCCCCCCCTCCTCCCCCCTCTTCTCTCTCTCTCTCTCCATCCCTCCCAGCACCTCCATCCCCGTCTCCCACCGCCTCAGCTTTTGCCTTCTTATCCGACACTCACATGTTAAGTGCAAGGATAACTCAGCAGGACCGCTCCCACGTCTTTTGTTCATCACAACTGACCAGGACATTCATAATCCATCACCTCACTAGCTGTCCATCTTCCTAATCCTTTCCAATTTGTTGTTGTTGTTGTTGTTGTTGTTGTTGTTGTTGTTGTGTCGACATTGGGGTCTCCATTTTAATAACTTTTACTTTAAATGGATGTATGTAGCCTTTCAGTGCTAAGAAAGTAGCATTATCACATTTTAAAGTGTGTACTCTATCTGGATAAGAAAAATTTTTGTCGGTAGAAATTTGAAATTTGGAAATTTTGCCCAGACAGCGAGGTCTCCACCCACGCTTCATCGAATTATTAACTGCCAAAGGTTATTTAACGTGCTCATCGTACAAAGAGAATCTCCGAAATAATATAATCTATATTAATCGCCCTTCTCAGAGAAGGCTAGATATTAAGCTTCATTGCCAAAGAGGCCAGAAGACTGTTGAGTTACCATAAAAGAAAAAAAAAACAAAAAACGTTTTAGGCGTCTAATCTCCCCCATTTCCCTTAGGATTCGAATTTTAAATCGCCGACGTAGGGTTTTCGTCGAGAAGCAAAAGTCTAACCAGTCGGCCACCGCCACCTTTCTGTAATCTTCTACGACCGAAAGTTGCCGTCAAAGCAAAATGGCGTTGCTTTTCTCAGCGAGAGTTGAACTTTCGTAACCATGAGATCATTTCCCCGAACTGAACATCTGTTTTCCTTTTCAATGCCGTGCTCCAAAATCATATAATCACCTCCCCCCCCCCCCTCCCATCCCCATCTCCTCCCTCCCGCCCCCTCCCCCACCTCCATATGTTGCCATCTTTCAATCTTTTATACTTATACCACTTCTAACGGCATATCAACTTCAACCATCGCTCCTGTGAGCGGCAGATGGCGGTTAAAAAAGGGGGGTGAATTCTGAAGAGTTACTCCGCCCGGTGGAGTATGAAGTTGTTGAAAAAGTGAGATGGGGGGGGGGGGGGCTGAGAAGGGTCAAGACATCCTTCATTATGGGTGCTTTAAAAATAAAAAAAGGGAGGGGGGAATACACTGTGAAACAGGACTTGTTCATACAAAATATCGTCATGCTGCAGTAGCTAACAGTTAAATGTTTAATTTCCCGTGTAGAGATTAACTGAGGTGTAAAAATTCAACTCCTCAACATAAAAGTGCATGACAAGGGTGTATCACATTTTCTTATCCATATATTCGTAAAAAGCTTACGCCCCTTCTTGAAAAATAAGCACCCGTAGTAAGACACATAATGAAATACCAATCATAATTATAATAATAACGGTTACTGTTGTTACACGTGTGTTATGCATGTAGAAGTATCTTGAACTGCACGGCATTCCCCCCCCCCCTATATAAGTAGGTTCTTTGCTCCCACCTGCAGGTGGGCCATCGATGGGGCGTCTCTTATGGAATGCCATCGTCGCTTTTTCAAGGGGGACAACTCTTCTCTCTCTCTCTCTCTCTCTCTCTCTCTCTCTCTCTCTCCTTGATCCTGTCTTCTGTCCCACTCTCTTTCCTCTCTTCTTCTTGACTCGTACTCGTATCTTACCGTGTTTGACACAGTATAGCCGTGATCGTGATGATGTGCCGTTTAACCCCAACACAAGCAAACAAAACAAACAGAATATTTCGGTAATATACCTGCAATAATAATAATAACCTTGTCTCTGTTGACACTGCTTCGAGGACCTGTCAGCTGTCACCTGCAACTACGTCAGTACACAATAACGAATAAACGCTAGAAATAGTTCGAGATGACCTCCACCACGAAGTTGAAAAACATATCCAGAACGTAACTAGATACAGAAACTATCATAAGCAGATAGTTAATCTAAATATTCGGTTAACATTAAGTAAGCCATCTCTCTGATGTTGGTTCTTCGTCAGAGCAAGAAATAGTTATATCAGTAAATTGATAATGTAAATTGTAAATAGCGTGTTGATTTTTATGAAACATAATTATCATTACATTTTTGGGTTCACTGATCTGAACACGCAATTATAATAAATTTATTATACTCATTACTGTAGCTTTTGATGTCATCATGACAACCGACATTGTTTGTCATTTCAACTGTTATTTTTATTCCTGTTGTTCTTGTTGTTATTAGTTTGAGAAAGGAAAATTGAAACAGAGGAACAATAGCGATATGATTAGGTAGACCAGCATAACGCGGTCGGAAATACCCAGCACACAGTGATGGTCAAGGCGCCCTCTAAGACATTTAAAACACGCCGAATGTACTTTAAAAAAAAAAAATAATAAATGAAACCCCTTTTTTTATTACGGTTTTATTATTCCTTTACATGTTTAAGTATAGATCTAATTTTCCACAGAGTAAAACAACATCCTGTGTCGCATCGCTTTGTACTTTAACAAACAAACAAACAAATAAACAAAAACAAAACTTCATTTTTCTCATAACCAGTCAAAATTACCAGTATGTCAATATTCTACAAATTGAATTATTACTACCGCATGAAACATAATACATACACATTGTTAAAAAAAAAAAAAAAAAGTTTGGGTCGTCTTGACTGTAACTACAAATGTTGCAAAGTGAAAGACAGGGTGACTTCTCAACACAGACTAAAATTATGAGCAAAAATCAGCAAAAATTAATCAACAGCTACCTTCATAAATCTACATTATTTACATCACAACATTCTCGAATATTATGACATGTACTTATGGTCTGCCTGTTAATAGCAGTGATTTCTGGTTCAGATATGCCTGTTCTTTCCTCCCCCCCCCCCTCCCCCTTTTTTTTTTCTTCAATTCTCTTTTTATTTATTTCTTTATTTTAAATATAGAAGCATAGATAGCAGACCGTTCTTGGCATTCGACCCTTGGTGTCTCTGTTTTAGTCCAGCAGCTTTCTCTTTATGGTCGTGAGACATTTTGTTGGCGAGGTTTTAAAAAAGAAACCGCTAAATGAAATGGCAGTTTAAAAAAAAAAAAAAATCCCCAAGAAAGGACTTTTCTTGCAAAATACGTTTATAAACAGTAAAATATAAGCACATTTAATATAAACATTGAAAACGCAACATCTCAAAGCCATTGAAGGACTTTAATCATCAAGAATAGCAGTCCGTGCTTGAAAACATCTCAGGGTTTCACAGAGTTAAACCGGGTCTTAAGCAGTCTTATAATGCATGAAGCAGTTTTGACGGGAGCGAATAGATTTGTTCTGAACAAGCGAACAGTTAGAAATCCTAGTCTATTTTTAGAAGGGGATACAATAAACACTCCAAACTGCTCAGTGCTTTTGACATAGAACGCACGCGAATCTCGTGGTGGAACGGTAAGTGAGGGTTCTATTTTTAGCTTGGGGTAAAGCACTCCGGTTCAGATTTCCAAGTCTGTGCTTAATCAGATATAAACCGATTGCGCCAAGGATTTTTAAACCATCTGTCCTTAGCTTTCTGACACTGCTACAACTTCTATTATTACTAGTGATACTCCCACTGTGATGTCTGCCTCGTTGTCTTCTTCACAGTGTTAGGTTATCATTATTATTATTATTATTTATGTTATCTGTAACTATTGCTTTGTGTCATTATTGTTTTAGATCATAATATGGAACAAATAATTACATAATACGACCTGATAGCAGATACTTTGACATCAGAAATACTCATAAGACAACTCACAATATAATACTCTTTCTTTTGATTCCAGGCGCTCCTCGGGCGAGGTAACCTCCAGAGGTCCAGGTCAAAGCGAGGCCGGCCAATACGTGGAGTACGAGCAGCGCGGGGTCGGAGGTCATCACCTGCTGCGACTGGAGAATAGCGTGGATCGATTCTTGCCCCAGGGTCAGCTCGCCCCTCCGCCGCAGCAACAACAACAACAACAACAGCAACAGCCACCGCACTTGACAGCCTTCCACCCTTCCCATCCGCACCATCATCCTCATCATCAACAACAACATCAGCAGCAGCAACACCACCATACATTCCAACAACAACCACCGCCGCCACCACAACCACAACATCATCATCAGCATCAACAACAACCACAGCAACAACAGCAGCTACACTCCTCAAAACCCAGTGCCCTTCCACCACCTTCATCTCAAGGTCGCGGCGATTATCGATCAGCACCTCCACCATCGCTGCCGACTACCGCAGCAACATCCCAACCTGACCACTATCATCATCCATCACAGCAACAACGGCTAGAATCACCTGGTCAGCGTCCCCATCCTAGCCACCATCCCTCCCCATCTCAGCCCAGTGGTTACCTACACCACGTGACCTCTACGCCCACTGCGCAGCTGCCCCAGGTCCCACCAACCCATCAACCTTTGACCCCGAGCCAGCCCACGAGAAATGTCATCCCCTCTCCAGCCAGTGTTTCCCAGTTACAGTCCAGCAGATCACCAGGACCTGGTGCCATCCAGCGAGCCTCCCCCCACCCACAGCCTTACCCCTCGCCCCATCCTGGGGCCGCCCCCTCCCCAGCGGCGTATCAACGTCCTCCCAGTCATGGACAGGAACCAGAGACCCGGACGACCCCAGGTCTGACCCTACCCGCCGCCTCGCCCTCCCCTCATCCTCACAATGCCCCGTCCCCTGACGAACAGAACGGGTCTAGACTTAACGTGTCCAAACACGAACCCATTCAAAACATCATTGGCAACCATCCGCCCAGCGATATTCTGTACCTGATCTGCCGACTCTGCAGACAAACCTACGGAAGTCCATACGGCTTTAGGAAACATTTCAGAAACCAGCACGGATTTGAACCCAAAGCCGAACACACGATTGTTCAAACCATATCTGCCACCAAGACGGCCATGGCCCATACAGGACCACTAGACCCGGCAGATAAGTCCCTGATCTCACAGTCACCCAAAGATGAGAAACTGTTTTACGACGAAGCCTATCTGCAAAGTCAAGGACTGAAAACTGAAAGTGGGGTCCCAACCTCAACACTTCCCACTACCGAGGCTTCCCAAGATGGCAATATTAAATCAGAAATGAAGACGGAAGTTAAGAAAGAAATGGCAGAAGACACTCGCTTCTTGGAATGTCCCGAATGTGGACAAACATTCCAGCTCAACGATTTCGGTTCTTACAAACGGCACTGCAGACAGCATAGTCTCCAAAGAACCTCTGGACCGTTTGCCTGCCATGATTGTCAGAGATCGTTTGCCGAACCGAGTCAGCTTCAGGAACATCTGGTCACTCACAACAACTTCACACCTAGTGTATGCGGCATCTGCCGGACGTTCTTCTCTTCCCCGAGTTACCTAGCTGGACATCTCCAGGCCGCCCATGGCCATGTCTACAGCAGTGAGGGCAATGAGAAGATCAGTGCCAATTCTCAGGCTGAGAATTCAGACAACATCAAACGGTCTTCAGATGAACCCTCACAAAAATCTCCCTCTGAAAATGCCCCAAGAGATCCAGCCAGAGAACAAGGAAATGACCTGAGTGCCAGCACTAGTAGTTCCAAGAAGGCAGAACTTTCTTCTGGTCTACCATCATCAACGAGCAGCAACACTCAATCCTCCACGTCACTCGGAAGTAGATCAGTTTCGCCCTCGATGGCATCCTCCTCTTCACCAAAGAACCACACCTTGCCCATCTCCAAGCGTCACCGTCACAACCTGGCTGCCGCTGACTCTCAGATGTTCACAGTTCACACCCCGAAAGGTCTGGAAGTCCAGAAGCTTCCCGCAGATGCCGTAGTAACCACAGCTAGCCCTGACAGCAGTTACGACGAGGCCAAACTCCGCCAGGATGCCCAGCCAGCCAGCAGTTCCCAGAAAACAACTGCCAGTTCCGCTGATACGCCAACACCCAGCGGAAATGACGTCATCCGAGAGAGTGGCACCGGATCAGACCTGGCGGGGTCAGAGGGCAAAGGTGGAAATGTCATCATCAACCTTCCCAAACAGACCGAACTCAGCAGCCGTAGTGGGTCCGGGCACAAAGACGATACAGAGTCCAACTCATCCGATCGATGTGCCTCGGTGGAATCTAACAGTCTGTCTGTGGAAGGATCCCGAGCAACCTCCCCTACCACAGAAGAGGCTGACATGTTTTACAAGCACAAGAAATACAGTCGTCACCGGAAACGGGTCAGTTCGTGTGACGTCAACGAACCGGAGACCAAATCGGCCAAGCTGGACGGTGTCAATTCTTCCCAATACCAGGACCAGTCACCATACTCGGTCTCCTCCACCGCCAACTCAGGCATCACTATCCGTGACTGCGAGTCCTCCTGCCTGCACTCGGATGATTCCAAAGACTCGACCAGTAGCTCGGTGAAAGGCAAGTCAGAGGATGGCAAAAGTGAGGAAAAATCGGGCAGCCGACGGGGCGGCTTGCGGAAAGATGACCCCGTAGAAAGCCGAAGTCGACGCTCGGACAATTCCGATGACGGTAGATCTAACGATGGCAAGAAATCTGGAGACGGGGGGCTGAAGTTCAAATGGGATCGGCAAACACGCAGTCAGGCTGGTAAAACGACGCAGCCAGTCAGCTACACGTCATAACTTATACCGTCATCTGACAAAAGCCTTCCATCCCATGTCCAAAGTGTGTTCAAAATGTTCAGATCATTGAAACTAATGAAAGGCTCTTCTGTCATCAGGAGTTAAAACATCAACTCATAATTATAGTTTGCCGGTACAAGAGAATATATGCGTGAGTTCAGTTCAGAGTGTCGTAGCTTTAATATGTCTAGGATAGTCTGTTTGAGTAGTGAAACGTCACATACATCTGATGGCGAACTTGGAGCTGCAGGTTCAAATGTCATTAGACTATGGTATGAATATGAATTCATATATACTACCCTACCGTGTTGGACAAGGGTGTGCACAAGGTGGAATAACGCTCCAGGACAACAGTTTTATTCATTACATTATGTGGATTTTAGATGGTCTTATCTTTTAGTACACTGTGCAAATACACTTTGCCATAGAAAGTGCTGCTACCTAATGCCGAGGGAGAGCATCTTCTTGATCTCATCACTGGTGAACTTTGTCAGTTTTTTGTTTGTTTGTTTTGGTTTGGTTTGGTTTGTTTTCATGTTTTTTGTTTGTTTGTTTGTTTGTTTTAGTCCTGAACTTTGGTCAGTTCCCGTGTGTATGTTGTTATTGATTTTTTTTTAAAATAATGTACAGTAAGATATCATATAAATAGAGGAAAATATGTTCATTGTGAATATTTGAGTTCATGAATTCATCACATTACCATCATCACATTCTCTTATGCCAGAGAGAAAGAATCGGAGATGGCATGTCCTAAAATGTTTCTCTTAAAATATGTATGTGACTTACGTCGCCTGTGCTATGTGTGCAGGCCTAAGTCAACATTTTTTTTTCTTTTTTTGTGTTTGTTTTTGTTTGTTCACACAGTGAGTGTGTATGTGTGTGTGTGTATGTATGTATATTGTGTGTGTGTGAACATTTTTAGGAGAGGTTTGTTGTGCCCCATGAACAGTTTAGAATTATGGCATACCATCTGGTACAAATATGTAGAAAATTCTGTAGGTTATTTCTCATCTTCAATGTCATGATATCTTCCACATAACAAGAACCGAATGGACTTCCATACAAATCCAGTTCAGATTTAAGATCTCTTTCTCTCTCTCTCTCTCTCTCTCTCTCTCTCACTCACTCTGTCTATCTCTGTCTGTCTCTCTCTCTCTCTCTCTCTCTCTCCCTCTCTCTCTCTCTCTCTGTCTCTCTCTCTCTCGCTCTCTTAATCTCCTGATATTCAGCAAGCAAACAACGTGAATGGCATACTTCAAATGTTACTTGTTTTCTTTATCTTACAAATGGCCGATTGATTTGTTTTGCAATTGTGACTAAGTTTATGATTACATGAGCATTGTTATAGAAATCATTAGAATCATTATCATCATCATCCTTATTGTTGTTCTTCTTCTTGTTGTTAATAGTATCATCACAGAAGGACGATAGAGGTAGTTCTTGAACTCTTCGTAGATGAAAAATCATGAATTTATTTACCTGTATGTGAAACTTCCATTTCATCCCAATTAATGGGGGGGAAAACAACGCAAAAAAAAAAAAAAAGTGTTGAATGATTTGATAAATTGTTTGCATTTCTGAGAATGACTTCACAGTTTGTATTAGAATAGTATGGTCCTCTGTTGCATTTTTTTTTTTAATATATATTCATTTTCATTTTTTTTTTCTTTCCTCTGTTCTTTTTTACCATATTTATTTTACGTTTTAAATTTTATTTGATTTTAACTGATTTTATTTTATTTCGTTTTATTTTATTTGTTTGTTTTGTTTATTATGTTTTATTACTTTGCATTGTCTTACGTTACCCTACCTTATTCTATTTAGTTTTTATTTTATGTTACTTTAGTTAGTTTTACTTCACTCTGTCGTATTTTAATTCTGTTGTTACTTTTTCTTGATTTATTTGTGTATATATATATATGTAACAGATGTGTGATTGTGACAAGAAGAGTCAGTGTAACAGGGAATCTGCGTGTCAGTTCTTGTCGAACAGCTGATCATAATTAAGTGTTGTTAAGTGCAACCCCTGCTGACACTACAGCAGGCCACCTTTTATCCCATCAGCACCCGCAGTTTGTTATGTGATCTTAGAGATACGTTGAAATTAGGACCACAATCTCAGTTCCCTCACAGTTAACCCCCATGCTGAACACCCCCAAATCCCACCCCATCCCATTTTCCCTACTCATTCTTCGTTCAGTTGTTCATGTAGACCCTTTTCAGACCCTGAAAATGGGATCGGATATCTCGGCCGTTCCTCCCATTTCCCATAGTTTGATGTCTTTGATTGGGCGATTTTGACGACACAAATTATACACGTGTATGTCCAGTTATTGTGTAAAAGAGCCAGTTGTACGTGAAGTTTGATGATTTATGTACGTACTACGTAGTTTTATCATAATTATGGAAGTGTTTCTGTTCATGATAACAATGAATCAATAAATGACGTCATTTTACTTGTAACCAGTGATTCGTATTATTGTTTTGTTGACATATTCTGTCTGTTTTGTGATCTATCTATCTATCTATCTATCTATCTGTCTGTCTGTCTGTCTGTCTGTCTGTCTGTCTGTCTGTCTGTCCGTCCG
>JBCAUA010832953.1:0-14077 GCA_038406235.1 Peronia verruculata
GGGGAAGTACAGTGGCGCTGCACTGCGGCGACGCGGTCTGAAATGGCCAAGCCAATTTCCCCTCTTGTGGGTCAAGGGATGGTATTTTTAAGTTACTTGTTTAACTTATTTTTAGTACTGGGTACAAACAATCTCCCCGGGATTTCCGAGTCTGTACTTCGCCGAATTTGAACTATTTATTCATTATGTGGACTTTTGTTTTCTAAAAAAGGAAGTTTCTATTTACGCGACTGGGTCTATCTTGAACACTGGTCGAGGGTTCCAGCAGGTTATGCCTGCGGGGTTGGTCTAGTTCATTTTAATCATTAGGAAAAAAAAAAAACTGGCATATAGGGGAGAGGGTTTTCTTTGTTTGCCGATACGTGGGACAGTGGTCGTGATTTTTTCGGTTATTGTAAGTAACGTACTGAGACTAGTCGTGTAAATACTCTGGCCATACAAAAAGATAGAAAAACCTCGAAACAAAACAGTTGTTTGCTGTGTGGAGCACATGACATTTTGATCTGACAAAACTGGGGTTCCACCAGTAACGAATTGGAGATCGTTTCGCAGATTATCTGCTCTTTCCAAAACAGAGATTTGTGTAAGGGGAGATCATTTTGACCAGACTTTTACTTCCCCTCGCCAGACAAAAGATGTGTTGGACAAGCAGTTTAAAGAGCAAAAAAAAAAAAAAATCTTTTCACTGCTTGCCATTCGAAATACCGATCGCCAATAAATTTGATAAAATTATAACAACAAGAAGAAAACATTCTCTTTACATTATAATTTTTTTTTTAATTTTTCATAGTGTTTGTTTCAAACAAAGAGCGCAAGAGTGATTTTTTTTTTCTTCTTTGCACTACTAGTTCAATCCCGCTTTTGTCAGGTAAAGGGAAGTGATAGGACTGAGTACAACGATCTCCCATTGGAGCAACCATAAAGTGTGTCTACAATTATCCTTAATGGATATAAAGCGTTTAACATCTTTCATATATTTCTTGACCCAGACTGGAAACTTCTGGCCATGTATTTACAGCAAAAGTAAGAGAGAGAGAGAGAGATTGACAGATAGTAAAAGAATGATAGAAGGGAAGGAAGAAGCGTGAGAGAGACAGAAGGAGAGAAAAGAGAAAGAAAAAAGAAAGGTATGAAGTGAGTAAGGAAAGTGGCAGACTAAGAGAGGACGAATAGAAAGAGGGAGAGAGGAAAGGCTAATGTAAGAGAGTGTGAGAAAGAGAAAAACTGAGAGAGAACGAAAGAGATCACAAGGTTCTCACTGGTATAGGTCCGGAGTGATACTCCCAATGCTACTGGTCCGCTGGTGAGTGGTAAAACTGAACCTTGCCGCCTTCTTATCATGCGCACTCCACGGCTGAACTCTTTCCGGTGGCAAGGTGAAGTCTGGGATACGGTCAGAGGTGACGGTGCGGACCAGCATGCCCCGCGCGCCGGAAGACTTCACAGACAGAGCGTCAGGACAAGACATCCGTTTGTTGAACTTTGGCGAGGGCGTCCTTGAAAAAGAAAATTGATTTTTTAGTGAACACAGTCTGTCTGTCTGTCTGTCTGTCTGTCTATCTGCCTGCCTGCCTACCTACCTACCTACCTACCTACCTACCTACCTACCTACCTACCTACCTACCTATCTACCTACCTACCTAAAAATCACCTGTCTGTCTCTGTATCTCCCTCCTTTATTCCTCCTCTCTCCTCTCTACTCACGGATCTGCTACGCTGCCCACCTGTCCACCTCCATTCTTATCTTACTTCGAAAATGAAAAAAAAAAAAAAATGTTGTGACTCAGGCCTTTGGACCATAATTCATGTGTGTGCCTAAAGAAATACTGCTAGTATAATGTTAGAAGTGCATAATCCTATCTTGGTGTATTTAAGATGTTTTGACCCGTCCTAATCTTTATAGCATTACTGCAAAAAATTCAAGCAGTGGAAATGAGATATCTTAGAAAAGTACCCGACATCTCATAAACGGAACACATCACCTATGAAGCAGTGCGTGCAACCATCACCATGTACATAAAACATTTCGAAGAGCTGCTAACCACCGTCAGGAAAGAAAACTTACATGGTTTGGCCATGTGACAAAAGCCAGTTGTCTATCCTAGAGCATCCTCCAAAGAACAGCTGAGGGTGAAGAAGAAGAGGCAGGCAGAGAAAGAAATGGACGGACAACATTGCTGAGTGGACAGAGAAGAACTTTGCCACGACCCATGCCCTTGTCTATGTATGGCCGTCAGAGGTGGAGTCAGCTGGTGCAGCCTTCAGCAATGTAGCGCCCCCAAGCCCTTATAAGGACTCGTAAATCGTGAATCTTTATAGCTGGTTAAAACAGGCCTTAGCTGTCTTATCCACTGTTGTCTCATAAAAAGAAGGGGCGTAATATATCCTTAGTATTCCGTCTTTTGAAGCAACTTCGAACCAGGCATTAGTTCTTAAGTTAGCTCTCATGCGCCAGAGAAGTGTTAAAGTTACTGAACAAAATTTTGCTCCCGGCTTTAAAAAATTCTTTGAAATCTGATTTCTCACCACGTCTGATCTTTACCCGGGCACGATTTTTAAAACTTCTTTTAGGTTAAAAAAGATGGGGGGGGGGGGGGGGGAAAGCGGTATGTGGAACAGTCCGCCATGTTTTTGCAGAGAGCAAATGTATCAAAGAAAAATGTCGTAATTTGGCGTCATGAATCACTTGCTTGCATGACGATGATAATGTCTAGGAAGAGTGTTGTTAGTTTTCTGACCACTGATACCGATAGAAGCTACGGGTAGATGCAGCTCTAGGCTTCTGTCCACCAGAAGGAGGAATATGCTATAAACTCTGAACCTGGTTGCCAAGGAATCGTCCAGCCTTGTCCTTGTTCTGTGTTTTTTTTTTTCAGCCAGAGTATCTGGTGACACCATGGTGGGGACGAGGGGGGCGGGGATGGGGGTGGCTGGGAGGCATCCATGTGAGGTAACCAAATCGTTTGATTATCTGAGGTTCTATGTTTTAAATGACCAGTACAGTTTGTGTCATGTCTCTGATGTCTCTGATAACCTCATAGATCATTGATCGGTTAGAATTTGATAAGATGGAAGCTTTCATGGCAGCGAACACAACGTCTATCTCCGAATACCCAGCACTACACTGAATGACCCGGTCCTTAAAATTGTTGCCTTTTTTTTTCTACATCCCGTTGACTTTAAGAAATGTAAGAAAATGCATGCCGGTTCTTAGTCACAGCTGAGACATCAGATCAGATGTACGTAGTTTCAGGTATGAAAGGTCAAATAGGTGCCAGAATAGGAATTAGGACATTCCCCGCTTCTTTTGCTGTGTCGTAGCATGTAGGCCTAGTCATCAGCGGATTTCCTCATCTCATATGTTTTTCGAGGAAAGCAAAATCTCTTTCAAATAACCAACTGAGACAGGCAATTTCTATAATATGATGTGAAACTGACGGACTCAAAACACGGTTAAAACAAAATGCTATGAGCTCTTTTTTTCTTCCAATGACTTTGTTAGTTTTTTAATTTTAGATTTAAAAAATAGGTACTTTATTGTCTTTGAAAATCAAAATGATGCTTTAAATTAAGCTTACACGGCATGCGAAGATACTTTCTTAGGCACATTCTTAACCAGCCTGTTTATGGCTGTGATGATACGTCAGACGGCAGTTATACATACATGTACAAAAACCAGTCTGAATTGTACAGATATGAAAGAAAATTATAAGTACATGGCGATAGTTGAAGGCTTCCCTAGGATCGACGTTAACAGTCACAAATCAGCCCTTTGCCTAGTGTTATACACAGTTCCGGAAAAGAAAAGAATGTGGGGGGGAGGGGGGGAGAAGTTCAGCCATTCACCAGCAGCTGCACATAGCAAAGTAGGAATTGACAGATAGATAGAAGATAGAAAGACACCCTTGTTCATCCTCTCACATTCATACCTGCCAGTCTACCAGCCTGCCAACTTTCCTATCTATAAACCTGCTTTCCTGTCAACTTATTTAACTACGTATTCCTATTTACCTATCCACCTACAGACAAGCTTACCTTAAACTACGTACCACTCATTCCTCCTATCTACTCTCGTAGTGGAATCTGCCTACCTACCTTTTTGTTGATCCAATACGTCCATATACATGTACATCTCTACCTATCTACTATCTACTCACCCTCCCCCCCTTCACCCGCATGATACTTGCCTACCAACCGACAGATCTACAATGTACCTGCTCAACTGAGTATCCATCTGTATAGCTACCCATATAGACACCTATTTAGCGACCCAATACATAATGCTGTGTTTGATCTTTCTCACCAGAGATCACATCATGAAGATGTTTGACAAATACACGGCCAAAAACGTGAGAGTGCTGGGCAAGAAACCTGCCATTGAAATGTTGAAGGTGAGTAAAGAGTGTAGAAAGGCACTACACATCCATCTGTCAGCCAGTCTGTCATCCATCCATCCATCCATCTTTCTATTCATCCATCCATCATTCAATCCCATTAACCATACATATCTGCCCGTCTGTCTGATAGTCGATTTATCCGTCTATACAGGCATATTCAACCACCTACCTACTTACCTTCCTCCTATTAGCCTACCTATCTACAAATCTATCTACGTGCTCTCCCATCTGCCACCCACCTGCTGACCTGGAAAACTGTCCAATACTACACACTACACATATAATACTGTATTATAACTATTGTTCCCAGGCTGAGTTCGGGCTAGGAGACCAGGAGGCCGAGGTGATGTTTAACACCTTTGACAAAGATAAGAACAACAAACTGAGTATCTGGGAGTTCCAACAGTTCTGTGTCTGTATGGGAGAGCAGTGAGTACTTACGTCGACAAAGCTCTGACTCACAGTGTATTAAACAGTCTTACTGTATGTAGCCCATTTGAGTTGATGAGAAAACAACAACAACAACAACAACAACAACAACAAAAAAAACAACAACAACAACAAAACACACACACATATACACACACAGATACACACACTCACGCACTCACTCTCTCTCTCACACACACACACACACACACACACACACACACACACACACACCATTCTCTTTCTTCACTCCGAAATGCCGAATATTCGGAATGCGAGCTTTCTTTGACTCCAATGAAAGATGTACATGTAGTATCATTACAAGCATTAAAAGACACATGTATAAAGAAAGGACATTCCAGGGAGAACGTAAGCTAACATCAAATGTAGGTTTAACTGAATGACACATGTATGTGTGTTAACCCTCAGATATATTGTATAGACATACTGCTAAGGTCTAGTGCTTTTCATCATCTGTTATGTATGATAGCTCATCGCTTTACAACAGTTTTATAATTCCAGCTATCCAGTATTATACTGCTACAGCGTAGTGGGTCAAATCATAAATCTTCAATAGGTATTGCCAGGGGTCGTCAATTGCTGAGGCACATGAAGTCGTCCACAGATACGGTATAGAATGCAGATTACTTCATATGACAAAAAATAATCTACACGCATTGTTACATGTATGCTGCCAATCATGATGTCATACACGACGATGAAGTGTTTTTTCACATCTTTTCCACCTTCCAGTGCCCAAGAGATCGTTGCCAAGTTCAAGTCCTTGGACAAAGACGGTAGTGGACAGCTGGACGAGGAAGAAGCCAGGATAGGTCTGCACGAGCTGAAGACCGCTACAGGTCGCCTGCTGACCGACAAGGAAGTCGAGTTCTTCATCCAGACTGCTGGGGATAACGGGGTCATTGACCTGGGACAGTTCACAAATCTGCTCTATAGGCTCAAATTGTACAATGCACCAGCCCCAGAGTAATCTGTCTTATATCTTATTTAATTTTCCCCTCATTCATTGCTGACTTTGCACCGTTCATAGACATAATCCATATGCCACAATTGTATGTGAATGATTATTTTCTTCGATTTCATCGTTTTTGAATTGACAATAACCAGTGTTACAAATGAATCATGTTATCAAACGTCAGTTTTAACCTGACAAATGTTTGATGTGTGTTCACACAAAATGAAATTTGCAAAGATATCACATCTCCTACTACGATGCTGTACCAGTCTGACAAAGCTTGCATAGCTGTTACAAAATACCATCTGGCAAAATAGTATTTCTATGCTCCTGTAGATAGACAGCTGCCCATAGAAACATCAATCATTTCTTGCGAATAGGTTGCTCGAAAAATGGACCTTATCTTTACAAATAGGTTTCAGTCACATGAATATTGAAACATGAAAACTCGAATGTGTCCGTACATGATGTGAGGGTTTTGCAACTAACTAGACAAAATTTTACCAACAATTTTATTACAACAGGATTATTTTCCTTTTCACCTGAAAAGGAAACCCTGGCAACCATCGGGCATGTAAAAGATGTTTATTTAAAAAAAAAAAAAAGTTGATATACCGGTAATAGAAGAGATCTGAAGTTTAAAATGTTTCATTTTTTAAACGTAATCTTACATCCAATTTCATTGGCTCATTTATGGCTGGGCACTAAATGCTTTGGATTTTTCAAAATGATGTAACTTTATATTGGCTCATCCGGACACTTATATATAATATCATATATATCCTCTTTATTATTTGCTCATATATATATAACACTGCTTTTAACTTCTTTTTTTTTTTCACTGGTGGAATATATTCGCCTTTTGCTCAACTATTTCTCTTCCTTTAAAATTTTCTATTTGCTTTTGCTGCTTGTGATATGTGCAATATTTTCTCTGGTGTTTATATATCATCTTCTATAATTATTGTCATCCTGCAAGTACAACTACGCTGTACATTCACATCAATTCAGCAATGTCCAACAAGACAAATGGTGACTTGAGCTGATGGTTGTGGCGTTCATTAATTTGTTTGTGTCATGAGAAGATTCCAGTCAAGGTTTGGATTGGTAACTAACTCCATTTTGTTCCCTGCTTGACGGTTTCCAGTTCATACATCCAAAATTCCATCCTAAAATGAATTTGATTCAGTTATAGTAGCTCACAGCAGTTCAGATCGTGCGTGTCCTGAGTCAAAGGCCACAGAATATTACCTCGTTTTAGCACTATGAAGAATGATATTCATCTACACATATACTGTATATGGCCACATTTCGATACGAATTTCACATGACATGATGCCTGGTACAAAAAGAGAACATACATGTATTCTGGTTAATTGATAAGTGAATTTCTGGTAGCCTACTGATTACAGTTAAAATTAAAAAAAAAAAAAAATGCAAGAACATAAATGATTATCATCATGGTTTGCAAACTGGGAAAGTTCAGGGATATTATTCAGGATAATAGCCGATAAATGTATTTTATAAGAAAATTTACAGCTCTTAGATAATTAATACGTACATATACTGTGTCCCACTATCAGACAAGCATAAAAATTTGTGTTTGTCGCTGTAGCAACATACGTTTAAGTTTCCCTTATTGGTATAAAATGACACATTATTCATATCTACATGCAATGTTCTGGTACATGAAGTTAGAAATCAAAATGATGACTGTACATCTATGTATTTTTAAAAAAACTGATTTACTTATAGTCAGGAATTTTATTATTCTACAACTCACCCCACCCCCCTCCTAAAAAAAAAAGAAGTTTGGAAACTAAAGAACAGTTTGAAACCCCCTTGAGAGCTTTCCTGATGTACATGTACATTTCAGATCATTTACATTTACTTTAGCTTTAGACAAGTCGACCAAAGGTTTCAACAAAGTTTGCTTAAGCTTTGCCTGTAATAATTTGTAGTGGCCTCAGTCATAGACAGCTTGAAGTCTGTAATATTTTCTCTTTGTCTGGTCTATGTGTGCTCGTGTTCCATGGCCTGCCTTTGATGGAATAACAACTTTGCTCCTCACAATCTCTCTAACAATTGTTATGTTACTGAGTGGTCAGTCATGAGAAATGTGGACAAACAGTTGTTGACATGGACATGATTTGTCCATTGTTTTGAGTGACGAAAGTTTTAGATTTCCCCCATCATTCAAGGACCATACATGCTGTTGCAGTGAAATAAAAACATACCATAATTGTAATTATTCCTTTATTATTGTTTGAAATATTGTATTTCACCCATTTTTTCTTCTTTTTGTCTCTCATTAGGCTTGCCCAGAATTTATCTTCTAACTTAAACATGATTGACTGGATAATTAGCCAGTTAAAATTTATCTTTGACTTTCACTAGACTGAATATTACATCTGAAATTTACATAACAGAGAGCACCCAATCAAAGACAAACAACAACTACGAAGACAAAAAAAAAAAAAAAAAATCAAAACAAATTACATGAATAAAAAGAGATAACAGGGCAAACGATTCCACTTAACATAAAAAAAGAATTTCCTGAAACTTGATTACCAACCATTCTTTTCCTCATTTTGTTGAACTTTCAAATTAAAAAAAATTGTGTATTTAAATCTGATCTCTTGTTATCACTTCTGTCCATAGACAAGCTAGACTATGAAAGGAAAAACCATCAAAGTTTAAATTTTCCCTACGAAGTCTTGTTTCTGTGTATATTAACTTCTGCATATTAAATGGCAATAAATTATTATACAAGTGGTAATCTAATACAACAATATATATACATGTATTAACTGCGGTACGTATGTCAGATTTGAAAAGATGACTTGGGAAAAAAAGCTCATTTGATCAAAAGCAAGAGATGGATGAAGTGATGATGTCATGAATAAGATTTTCAGAACTTTACATACATCTTGGTATTCCCAAGGTCCAAAATCTTGAAATTTAAAAGAATGGTAAATCTACAAAAGTGCAGAAATATTAAGAGTGCAGCAAATTCAAGAAAATATGTGCAAAGATCTTTAATATCATTGTGAAAGACTGAAAGAAGTATTTCTGTTCTTTTTTTGTTTTTTCAGACGCCTTTGGTTTAATATTCATTTCCATTGTCATCTCTGCATGAACTAAACTGTGCATGTCTGACAAATTAATCCTGTTCAGTTTCAATTGGTTTCAATAAACACTTTTGCCATCATTTTTTTTGTTCCATTCTGAAAGAAAACTTGAAAGATACTCGAGCTTTATTTGTAATTTTACATGTACATGTATTTTCTCATGGTATTGCAAAACATTTATATCACATGAGCAATGTGATCCATGCGCATACTGGAATCATTTGTCAATCTTACACATGTATCTTCTTGTTTCTGTTTGCAGTGTTTGTGTCCTTTTTTTGAGCACAATATCAAAATACATGTACATGTGAAACATTTTGGGGTCTGGAACAAGTCAAGTCACATTGTTTTGTACATTGGAAATATGAAAGAATGTAAAAGATTTGCACTATCTGGAAGTCTTTGCTGTTAAAGACTATGAATTATCAAAGTTGAAATGATCTCACTGCAATGAGATTTGGAAGATCGACAATACAACTGAGTAATTTTTTATATGATGTACCTGATAACAGACATCCACTCTTTTCCAGAAATGTTCTAACGCAAATGCTGTCGTTAGAACAAGTGTAAGAAAAACATTTTTCATTGCCAATTTTTTTCTTCATTGTGCACTTAATACTAACAAAAGTGGATGGAGGAGAATGATGTACCCGTTTGTTAATATTTTTTTTCCTCAAAAATGATCTTTTCTTTTTTTTCATTCTTTTCAAAACTGGCATTTTCAATTACATGGAAAACTATTTCATCTACGCTGCCTAAAGAAACAAATAAGCATGATAAAAGATGGATTCTGATTTATAATTTTCACAAGTGACAAATAAAAAGCTGCAAAAATTTGATTCTGTCTCTCTTTTCAGAATAAGCCACGAATAGCATATATTTTATTTGAAGTGTTGTACTTCTATTTGTACTGATATTTCCTTTAATTCAATAGGGAGATCCATGATCTGTGAGTTTAAAATGCAGTCTATAAGGATAACTTGTATTGATCAACATTGCAATGTAATCCAACTTGTTGTTTTACATTACATAAATTATTTATTGTAATGTTACTCACTTTCAATAAACTTGACTTTTATTGCACTTTATCAACAGAATTCCCCTTTGAAATAATTGGGTTACAAATTTGCATGTCAGAAAAGTATGTCAAGCTAAGAGCCTGAGTCAAAGTGTTTGAAAGTGTGTGTTGTGTGTAGTGTAATGCTATATATACTGAAGTTATGATCAATTCAAAATTTTGTTTAACCATTAAATTAAATGATGGGAGTCACCACCAAGCAATGGAAATTTTGCACAAAAGTGCGACAGCTTTATTATGCATCAATCATCTGATACCAATTGTCTCATGCTGTTGGTTTTTACTAAGGATTGAGCCAGTATTCTCTCTCATGTGATCAGTCACATAAATGTACTTACAATGTCAGTTACATGTTGCATGGAGTCTGCAGACAGGGTTTGTTGTACATGTATTTGTTTTATAAATAATTAGGGTATTTATGTATGTAAAATGCCATACCGCTTGAATTATGTGTATATGAGCTCATTGACAGTAAAACAGAGAAAACTCAGAGAACAACATGAAAGTATGAAAGTTGTGCAAACAAGTGAGGCAAACACTCAAAGACCAGAGGTAATATTGTGGCAAAATTTTCTTTTATTCATGAGTAGACATGAAGAGGTGAATTCACCAAAGAATACACATGTACATGATTATGGCTGCAGCATTTATTAAACTGAAAGAAACATACTAAATTTATACATGTACATCTAGTTTGCCGGTTTAAAGGAAATTGCTCCTTCTAATTTCAAAACAAACAATGTAATCATTATTTCTTTGAGAAGGTTAAGAATAAAAGACTATCGTTATCCAGAAGATCTTTCTGCAGATAAAGAAGTTTCTGAAAATTCTCATAAATTACTTGCGAAAAAGTGACATTAAAAAAAATATGAATTGTTAATTATAATACAAACAAAATATCACTGATGCAGCCTCAGCATTTTAAACCATATACCAAAATACATGCAAGCCAGTCCTTCATCTTACATCCCTCAGCAACCTTAGTGGCTGCTAATTCAAATCTCACTCATGATTATGATGAAACATGCATGATTCCACACGTCATTCTTACAAACATGAATTTTGTGAAATACAAATTCAGCTGAACTGCAGACAAACCTTCATTCACACTATTCTACCATACATGTATTTTAAAATCAACATAAAAGTTGCCCCTTGTGTGGAGAAGTCAGTAAAGCACAATCATGTTGAAACATTACCAACGAGGCGATCATTCAATGAACACATATGTGTTATGTTATTTTTTTACCACGGTTGGGGACAGCTGAGATAACCACCACTACAGGAGGTTGAAAAGCTTATAAAAACCACAAGCACCACCATATTATGTAAATATTTCACTGATCCCTTGCCCAAACAGGTAGATTTTGAAACTCATTTTGTCCTAACTCCTACGTGCAAAAACAGTTGCTGAGCATAAAACATCCATGTTCTGAAAATGCGAAACATGGAGATATAGCAACAGAGAACTAAGTTCACGACCTGCTTACGATCACTGAAGAATCGATTATCTTCCACCTATCATCCTGTCCCACTGAGGGTTAAACATGCGAGCCACACAATAATTATGTTTTTGGAGTGATAGGAAAATAATGTGCATTCTCTATAATGTTATATTTATTTTGTTTGTCTAGTTGTTTGGGGGTTTTTTTTTTCTTTGTTTTTGTTGTTGTTATTGCTTATTGTTGTTGTTTGTTTGTTTGTTTTCTTTCTTTTCTTTCTTTCTTTTTTTATGTAAAAGATATCAGTCTATGTTCTTGTGCTGTTATAAGATAGTCATAAAATGGGATAAAAGGAGGGGAAGAGGGAAGAAAAAATGAAGGAAGAACCAGAGAGAGAGGAAGGAAGGAGAGGGGAATTTTATGTTTACATAAAAATCGCATTTTCTCCAAATATCGCGAAGTGAAACACAAAAAGTATCTGAAGGACCTTTTTTCCCATCGAGATTACATTGTAATGCAAGAATTAAAAATAATAGTAAAAGAAAATGTTACAGTAATATTTTTAAAAATCTGGACAACGTCTACTTCCCGGTATACTTGGGAAAAGTAATGCAATGAAATTGCCAGGTTGGAATTGAGCACCTTTCCCTGCCAGTCT
Organism: Peronia verruculata; assembly: GCA_038406235.1. NCBI lineage: Eukaryota > Metazoa > Mollusca > Gastropoda > Systellommatophora > Onchidiidae > Peronia > Peronia verruculata. Next base: position 12,112 of record JBCAUA010832953.1, read on the forward strand.
AGTTTACAATTTCTAGTTTGACCCAAAGAGGAACATGGCAGACATCTGAAGCAGTCCTTGCGGGTATTTCATTAATCGGCTTGATTTTGTGGAAGAAAAGACAACAGTTGGCTCTATGATTGTTTGTCTCAGGCAGTTTGCGAACTATTATATCGATTTGTCTGCATTTTGTCTAATTATGTGCCTGCTTGTCTGTCCATCCTTCAGTGAATCAGTCCGTCGGTCCATATTTCCATATCCTGTTTGTCTGTCTGTTTAGCTGTTTTTGTGCCCTCCTGTCTGTCTGACCTCTGACCTCTTTGTCTGTCTGTTTGTCTGTGTGTTTGCCTGTCTGTCTGTCTGTTAGTTTGTCATCCTGTCTGTCTGTCTTTTATCTCTCATTCTATCTGTCTTTTCGTTCGTCTGTCCGTCTATTTATTTGTCAGTCTATGCGTCTGCCCAAAAGTCTGTTTGTCATCTGTCTGCCCACTTATCTATCTGTTTGTCTGTCTATCCGTTTGTATCTATACATTGGACCATCTTACCTTCAATGTGCATCTTGGTAATTGGCCGGTAAAAGAAAAGGCTAAAACTTTTAATTAAAAGACGGGGACAGCCATCTGGTTTCATCATGACATTATTAGACTGGCATTTTCTGAAATAATAATCCCCATCCATCACCACAGTTTGACACACGAGTCCATCAAAATAAACCGAGGATGTTCAGGGCCACCTGAGCTTAATCATCCGCCTCATGAATGGCAGGCCAAGTTTCCTCATGGATCGATGGAGAAGTCTGGTGAAAAATTATTTTGAAATAAGCAGAATAATAATTTTTTTTTTTTAAGAGAGAGTTTAAAAAAAAACAAAAAACAACTAGGCCAATGCAAACAAACAAACAAACAAACAAAAAAACTAGGCCAATGCAAACAACATTATTATTATTGTTATTATTATTATTATTTTATCAAACATTCGTTATTCTACCAATTATGAGGAGACGTTTGTGTAGGGGTTGGAAGTTGGGGGTTTGTTGGAATATTGAAATGTTGAGGGCAGGATTCAAAACGATGGCCAAATCGAACAGGAAATGACAGCACATTCTGAGAAATTTGAAACAGGGTGGACTTAAAAGTACAGTCTTGTTCTTTGGATATGAATGATAATATCTTTTAATTGTGAAGCACTGCATGTTTCTTTCGATGGGTGGATAGATGGATGGATGGATGGGTGAATGGATGGATGGATGGATGATTGGATGAATTGATGACTGGATGGATGGATGGATGGATGGCTGGATGGATGGATGGATGGATGGATGGGTGGGTGGATGGAGAGAGGGAGAGATGAATGGATAAATGGACGGACGGACGGACTGGCGAACGCGCAGATGGATGGATGGATGGATGGATGGATGGATAGATTGAAGGATGGACAAAAGGGCGGACGGAGGAACAGATAGAGAGCTTGTATAGAACAAATTCAACCTTGGTCGAAATCCATGGTTGAAAATAAACGTAAACAAGGAAAGTCCACGTTTTGTGTAATGCCTGCACAGTCTTTAACACAAAACAAATATACTTTAAACCAATAGAAAACATCCACAACTTTTGTAGATGTGAAATTAGCTGAAGAAAAAAGTATCTTTTTGAAATCTGGAGTAATGAAAGGACTCCAATAGTTGTAGTTTTTGCATACAAGAAAAAATTATCATGTGATTTGAGCCTAAGTCTCAGAGTTAACCTTTCCTTGGTAGCTTTTCAATGCCACAGTAACGGAAATTTTACTTAATAGAATTTTACTACGATCGGTTTCTCAAATTGTTTCATCTTACTTGAAAGTTTTAACCTACCACCCTGCCTGATCTTCGCCATCAACCGTTTGTTTCCTGACTTCTTTATTGCCTTAAAAGAATAAATAAATAAATAAATAAATAAATAAATAAATAAATAAATAAATAAATAAATAAATAAATAAATAAATAAAT
>JBCAUA010832964.1:2200-28515 GCA_038406235.1 Peronia verruculata
CCCCCACATTCCCACCCTCATTGTGTTTTTAACATTTGCTTCATTTGTGACTAGTCATGAAGATTTTAATAAACTTATAACTCATTCAAAAAGAGCCATCAACTGTTGTACCTCTGAATCGTTTGAAGTAGAGCTCAGTTTTCAGGCAATAACCATCTGCTGGAAATAATAATTTGATATACACAACTCGTTTAGAATTTATGTTTCTATCCCATAATATCAAAGTGTCACACTCTAAACCCGCATGCCTAGAGGAGACTCATCAATATTCATTTGGATCAAATCCAAAGGTTTTGTTGAAAAGACAAACAGGAAAGTAATACCATAACTTTAGCCGTGTCATAGAAATCCCTATAGAGTTAGTCATTCTTGCCTGGAGCATTCCACGTATGCTGAGTGAGAGGAGAAAGAAAAGTATTTATGGTGTAAAAAAAGTTTTGAAAATATGCTCTAATAAAACAGTGGAGGAAACACAATCCAGTGTCAAGGTCTGTGGAGCCTGTTGTTGTTATTGTTGTTGTTATTTTTGTCGTCGTTGTTGTTGTTGTTATTGTTGTTGTTATTTTTGTCGTCTTTATTGTTGTTATTGTTGTTGCTCCAGTTGTCGTCGTCGTTGATGTTGTTGTTATTATTGTTGTTGTTGTTGTCGTCGTTGGTGTTGTTGTTATTGTTGTTGTTGTTTACCAGCCGTGTTTCTCCCCTTTACCAGATGCCAGGAGTATGAGAGCAGTACATTAGAGAGAGGGAAGGAGGAAAAGAATGAAACGTTTTTGCAGCCTTGGTTTCAAATGTCCGTCATGAACAACTTGCAAACCTGGATGGTACAGGGACACTGGTTTCTTTTTATCCTCATACCTTGATCTTACCATTTTTCTCTTTAACTGTTTGTTTATCTGTTTGCTTACTTGTTTATTTGCCTTTTGACCAAACTTCTTAATGACTAGGAGATAGCTCACTTTCTTCATATGTTCGTTCCTTCCTTCACATCTTATGTGCTGGTCAAGGGAGGTAATGAGGTGACCTCAACAATTCCATCGAAGAATGCCACTCAGTGGTACTTTGTTTTCGATAAAGAAAACACAAAACTAAAAGAATAAAGCAAGAAAGAGATAACAACAGCGAAGGTTTGACATACGGGATGGTCATGCCTATCTGGTGAGATTATTTACAGCACAGTCTGGTGTGATGGTGTTTTTGTCACCGACAATTCAGAGTTTTCTATAGATTATTGATAAGCTCTCTGTTATCTCTGCAGTCTCATCATGCTCATAAAGTCACGGGAACTTTTTCGCCTGAGGACATCACAGTTCATTCTATTAAAATCTAACTTTTCTTTCTTTATTTTTTTTTTATAATCGTCATTAGCAGTATTCATCTTTTCACACTATAGTTTTTTCCCTACTTCTTCCTTCTCTTCTTCAATCCTTTTTTTTTTAACTCTTTTGTCTTCCCTTATATATCTTAGCATTATATTGTTATATATGTACGTAATATATTGTAATAATATATAAATATTACAATATTATATAATATATTTTGTATAATAATATATATTATTTAAGGTTTCATAGATTATTTAAAGTTTGCTAGGTTGACAAACGGATCAAATTTTGAAATGAGAGCAATTTTGATTGGGAATACAGGCTAGGCGGTAACTCACTACGACTTCCCCACCCAACAGGCCAAGGGATTCTGAATCACAAAAAATGGAAAACAGATTAAGGCAGGTTCTATTTTTCTCTATGCCCCTGCCTTTTCATTTCGAACCTGCAGTAGTTTCGCTGAGAGAGAGACGCCTAACCTTTCGGCCACAGCGCGCTCCATCTGTTCAGCTCCCAACCCACAGACATTGCCCTCCCTATCCCTGCCACTCACACTCCCCCCCCCCCCACACACACACACCTTGAGGATATCTAACTGCAGGAGGCTGGAAGGTGAAATTTAAGCGGTAAATGTACCCTTCCCTCCTCCCCCCACCCCGTCCCCTTTTTTTTCTGAAGTCACCGATCAGCCCAGGGTCACGGTCAGACCAGGTTCCTATTGGTGTCCTGTGAAGCAGAAAGCCCAGGCCCTGCTCTGCCAGCCACAAGATGTCAATCGATGGCCCATGGACAGGGGAGCTCGAACACAAACTGCCGACCTTGTCAATTCTGCAGTCAGATCTAGACTTGTCTTGTACTTTAGACAGCTGGAAAGTACATTTGAACACACACAAATGCAGGATCAAAAGAAACATTTCTTTGTTTGTTTGTTTGCTTGGTAAAGTGACATTGGAAATCCACCAGGCCAGCTCAGATGTTATAAGTCCATTTTTTTCCTTGTTTGCTTCCTTAGTAAGTTGATAAATATTCAAAGGTCAGACTGTCCACCTGGTACTTCTTCAGATCGATAGTTGATTGTTGGAAGCCGAAAAGTCGACTCTGTGTCTTATGTACTATGTAAATAAAGCATTTCAAAGATGTAAACAGTTAAGTCCAACTCTTCTCTAGTGCGCTAATAGATGTTTAGAATGTAATAGTCTGTTCAGTTTAATCTCAGCTTGCTAACAGAATGAGGTGTTTAAAATCTACTGTCACCACATCTCTCTCTTGTAGGATAATAGATCCTTTTCCTCACTGCTGTGTTCAAGGTACTTTAACATCATTTTAGATTATTTTTTTTTTTTTTTGCCTTTCGCTGTTTACTTTGAACTTTGGGATATTAAAAACCAGATGTCTCAAGTGTAAAGTCTTATTTTTCTCCGCATTTTTTTTTTCCGGTGATAATGTAGTAAATTAACATTTTGAACATCTATCCAAGTGGGTCTCCAGGCAAGACTTTGGACATGTCTATTTTAGCCACTGTCTGTGGGCAGTGGAGATATTTATGGTGTGTGGTCAACATTGGGTGAGTACCAAACATGTGTCACTGCAGGTCGTGGCCAAGCACGTGTTGTATGGGCTAGCTAAGGGAGCACAGATGGTAATGTTTAGCCGTACAAAGCACTAAATTAGCTAATACTCAGTTTGGGATGTTTCACCAGGATCACCCCCTTAGTTCTTGTGGCGGATGTTTTTTTTTTTTTTTTGCTGGACACAAGGGATGTTGAACAAAGAGTAGCCCATAGAAGAGAAAAAAAGGAGGGGGGGGAGGGGGGACCTTTCTTCCTGTCATTTGAAAGACTGAGAAAACAAAAGGACTTAATGAGTTGGTGTTTGAATTTCTCATATATATATATATATATGTATTATGCAACGTCACTACCTTCACCAACAGTGGTCAGTACCAACAACCTTTCAAAGGCAGTTCAAGTATAGCGTGTTAATGACTCATTCTGACCAGCCGGGAGGTAATAGTAATAAGCCCTGTCTTAATTCTGAACTCGACAAAAAGCCAGATACTTGCATTTTTCTTTGTCATTACCGGCGATCAAGACATCGTATAAACTGTTGGCGAAATAAGAGTAACTTCCATGCATTATATTATAAATCATCTTATCAATACTACAGATATTCAAGAGACATGATTCATTTCGGCGAAATTTATTGTCACCTTTCAACGAATGAGAACATTACATTATTAAACAGTGTACCGCTTTCTTAGCGTTGCCAACTTCAACATGTCCAGGAAGACCCGAAAGATACTCTCCTGGACAGGAGCAATCACTCTGGTGGCCTTGAACTTCTGCAACGGTTCATTATGTCCTCCAGCAGTGGTATTTACAAATGTCGCCATCAGTCTCCCCCGAGTGGTTTGTACGCCTTGCCAATGAACGGCTTCATGAGAAATGGATCTCGGGGGTTGTCGATTAAACCCTAACCACTTACCACTTTCTTCAACTTCCACCAATAGCTGGCTCTTAGTCAGCTGTAGTAGTAGCCCAAGCTTCGTAATGCCATTTCTTCTCCTTTTTTTTAATCATTTTCTTCCTTTACTGTCCTTCTTTCTTCTTCTCTTTTTTTTTCCTCTGTCCACATATCTTTGTTTGTTTCTTTTTCGTGCTCTCTTTTCTCTTGCTTTGTATCTTATACTCTTTGCTTCTTTGGACACTTTTTTCATTCTATCTTCCTCTCTCTTTCTCATTTCTCGTTCATTCTCTGTTCTTTTTTTCTTTGTTTCTCTATCTCTTCCTTTCTTTGATTCTCTATCTCTTCCTTTCTTTGATTCTCTTTTATTTCTGTTTTTCTATCCTCGTATTTTCTCTATCGTTTTTAATTTGTTTTACTTTTTTTCTTTCTTCTCTCTCACTTGTTTCTTTCTTCCTGTTTCAAAAAGATAGAATGGGTGGGCACTGGAAAACTAAGAAAAAAAAAAAAAAAAGAAAGACAGGCATGTGGAGGGAGAAACAAAAAGGAGGAAAGAGGAGGGCTTTATCTGACTCCACCTTCACATTTCTCTTTCATTCGCAACTGATGAATTTCATTATTTTTTTTTTTTTTCTTAATTTCTCTTTTTTATTATTCATTTTTTGTTCCTTACTTTCTTTCGATCTTTCTTTATTTCTTATTTTTTCTTAGGGTTTCTAATGTGCTATTTTTTCTTCGCTCCCGTTTCCTTTCCTTACCTTTTCTTTCTTTCTTTCTCTCTTTCTCTCTTTCTTTCTTTCTTTCTTTCTTTCTCTCTTTCTTTCTTTCTCTCTTTCTTTCTTTACCTCTTTAAAAAAAAATAGATGAGAAGGAAAGCAGTAGAAAGATAGTAGAAGGCCAAAAGAAAGGAAGAAAGGAAGGGGCAGGGAGGAGGTTGGTGGGAGGATTGAGCTGATCCTACTTGAATATTTTTATTCCATCGATCACTGATCAATTTCACATTCTTCTTCCATTTGGTTGGGGGGGGAGGGGGGGAGGAGGAGGCCATGTGCTGTAAAAGTGGAGTTCATCAAGCTCCTAAATGGAAGCTTAGTGAGAAAAACGTGCTGGAGATCCCGAAAACGGATAGCCTTCCATAGATTATGTGGCAGTTGGAGCCGATGGAATTTCTGAAAGGATCCAGCTCCAGAGAATGGGCTGTTATATTGGCAGAGATTCGCAGACTTTATGATATGCTGAGTGTATTTGTTACAAACACCCCGAGGAATTACGTCATTAGGAGCCTAGGGAGACAGATTTAGGGGCTAAAGGGAAAAAAAATAAAGATTTGATATAAACGCCACTGACAGAAAACGCGTGAAGAAGATTTGTTGGAAGACATCGCAGACAGACAGAGAGACAGACAGAATGAGAGATAGGACAGACAGAATGACAAGACAGACAGATAGGCAGACAGAAAGACTAGCAGACAGGCAGACAGACAGATAGGCAGACAGAAAGACTAGCAGACAGGCAGACAGACAGATAGACAGGTAAACTGAAAAGTAGATAGACAGACAGATCGACAGACAAAGGAAATTTTAAATGGATTCTCTGCACGGAATACAAAAATGCAATAATATGATGAGTGTGTACAACAAGGCTAGTTCTTCATGCAGAATGCCCTCTCAGATTATCAGGTGTATCCTAGAAACATCGAGAAATCCACTAGAATCATAGAGTAGGACTGGTGTTTTATCTGGCAATAGGAAAACCCGAAAGAAACAAACAAGCAAACAAACGTAAGCAGACTGGCCTATCAAAACAAACAGTGAAAGCACTTCTATCCTGTCTTGTATATAAGATACAGTATGATTTATGTGTGTGTTTGCTTGTGTGTATGTGTGCGTTCAACACAGCTGGACTCTGCATAAGGACACATTATGGTGTCTTTTACAAGATCAGCTTGGACATTGTGCCGACTACAGAAGATTAGCAAGCACAGCCAGTCTCACAGTATCTCTTCAGGATTTCCTTTCTTTGTTTGAGGCATTTTCCTAGTCCATACTTAGATTTCAGTAAGTGGTTACGATTTCGTTTCTATTCTAATTTTTGTGTCTTCTTTTCATATTTGTAGTTTTTTTTTTTTTTTTTCGAGTATAGTTTCTTATTTGTCGCAAAATTTAATTTACGAGAAAACCGTAAGATCAGTTCAGCCAGAAATCATCTTCTTGAGAGGATCAGACAAAGCATAGAAATTCTATACACAGACTGACAGTCTATCACCAAAAAAAAAAAAAAAGACCTATTCCTCACTACTGCTCTTTCCAGAAAATGAAGATTCAATTTTCCTCATCTCTTTGTTCGCACAGAGCGAGTATGATGCAGTTTTCTAGAGTACTAGTAGAAAACCCATGGTCTTCGGCAGATAAGATTGATGCTGTCACATGACTCAAAATGCCTGGCAAGCGTTGCGCACCTCGATGTTGGCATTTTGGGGTTTTCAACGCGTCATTCTATTGAACGTACAGTTTTGATTAAAAAAAAAAAAAACTCGCGAGTTTACAGTTTTATTCATACAGCCTTTTTAGATTAATGTAAAACATAATAAGCTTTTCTCAGAGCTTTCAAAAGCAGAAACACAGATCTTTATGCAGACGATTTTGTTGGCCAGATTTCACTTAGATGTGTTCAGCTGTTTTCGAGTCTATAAACTTTTTATGGATTTTGTCGTAGATTTATATATTAGATCAGTAGAAAATCCACAGTTTTTGTAAGGAGATTATTAAAATATAGGTCACATCGACCCTACCCGTCTGCTCAAAGTGTATGTCAAGTGTGAGCAGCTCCATGTTGGTGTTTGGATGGTTAAAGTGGATGTTATTCAAAGAAAAAGCCTTTGGTATTTCAGGTGGTCTGTGAGCAGAAACGGCAGAACAATAACATGATGCGTCACTAATCGAACGTACACTTCGGGATCAAAAACCTTCGATTAGTCTCGCCTTTCTGGAATAATACAAATTTGCTTTTTTCGGGTTTATGTTGGTAGAAATACAGATCTTTATGTAATAGTGTCGCGTGTCCGATTTCAGATACATAGGCCTACATTCAGCAAATTTCGACTCTATAAACGTATGGGGGGTGCTTCAAGGTCAGAAGGTCACACGCTGACGTACTAGACAGTTCAAATTAATTGGCGCTGGTCAAGAGGAAACGATAGAGTATGCTGGGAGGAGGTCATCAGTATTACTAGCCATGGCTTTGTGGTAGTTCACCATCTGATGATGCTTGGTTAGGCAGCAAATCGACGGAGGTTTGTTTTATCTCGCTCGAGTCAGCTCTAACAGGTAGGACATTACGGCTGTGTTGACATCGTCATCGGCTGATTCATCCGTGCACAGACGGAAAGTGATACACTCCTAAGTGATTATAGATTAAGCTTTTTTTATCTTTTTTTTTTCTTTGAAAAATGACTCATATCGATATTGTAGCCTACAGGTTTTGGAGTGTTCAACTGATCACAATCTGCATCGGGAATCTGCAGCGTAGGACTAGAACGCTGAGTTAGGACTAGCCTGGTCAGCTCATAAGCTCATTTTGTGCTCTGAGTTTATAAGTGCTCGATGATTGAATTTTGATTTGCTGAACACCCCAGGGAACAGAGGTCGATTTTTTCACGTCATGACTGCCAAATGTAATCAGACACCGGCAGATAAATTACGATTATAAAAATGCATATTTTATTTGTCCATCAAACAATATATCATGCCCAGTTTACAATAAAAAAAATCTATAAAACTAAATATGAATATATAAACAAAAATCAAAACAAACACTATGAGTATACATTTCATACACACAGACGAATATACATACATTCATACATACACACACATACATACATACATACATACATACATACATACATACATACATACATACTTACATACATACATATATACATACATACACAAACATGTGTGTCTTCTGAAGACTAGTACCAGGAACGTATACATATGTTAGGCTTGCAGAAGTATTTGCCCGCTATAGGAAATGTATAGATCTAGGTGCGGTTTGCTTTCTCCTAAATTTTGTTTCTTCCTTTACATTCTCCTGCCTTCTCGCCACTCTCATCTCTCTCTCTCTCTCTGTATCTCTGTAGCTCTGTCTCTCTCTGTCTCTGTCTTTCTCTGTCTCTGTATGTCTGTCTCTATGTCTCTCTCTTTCTCTCGTTGTCTCTCTCTCTGCCTTTACCTCTCTCTGTATCTCTGTCTCTCTTTCTCTATCCTATCCCTGTCTCTCTGTATCTCTGTCTCTCTCTGTATCTCTGTCTCTCTGTCTCACACAGGTGATGGCCGATATCACAGACGCAGTGAGAATGGACTGTGGCCGAGTCAAGAAAATCTTCGCGCTAACAGGTCGGCAGGTCAGTGCACATCTCAACAGATCAGTTCAGATCAGATAAGACAATCGTTATTTGCCCTCAGAAGGACATTCCATTGACGGTTGATGATATAGAGGACAACACTGCAAGCCTGGCTTTGACGAATGTTCCAGTTAAAGCTTACGATAAAAAGCTGTTAGTTCAGAGATAAAATAACTGGAGACAATATCACACGTAGGACTTAGATCATGACAAAGGAATGAGCCCTGGGTTACATAATAAATTTATTTTTTTTCCCTCGTCGCTTCACTCTATCTCTCTCTCACTCTCTCTCTCTCTCCACAGGTGATGTGTTTGGCTGACTTCTTCCAGGAGGACACCATATTTTTGGCCTGTGGGAACGAGAAAATCAACTTTCAGGATTTCAAACTAGACAACAGAGGTACATTGTTGTCTTCATGTCAACATCACTATAGGGTGTCCTACATGGTATCTGGTGCTACTCGTGATTTTCTTCATTGTTTTGTTTGTAATGTAGTTTCAGTTTACGCTCATTGTTGCGTTTTTTGGTCCCGGATAGGTAATGTATAAGTTGTTGAATGGAGTCCGAAACAGGCCACAGATGTTGCTTCGAGTCTTGCCCCATTGTATTTTTACCTTAACCTGTAAGAAAATTACTCCTGTAGAATGGAAGTAAGCTGTATATCTCCCTGTTTTTTTTTTCTTTCCATCAGTTGACAAAGGTGTGCATGCGAGTGCGATTTGTTTCATTTCCAAGTCCAGACACCACAAACCACTTGTAGTGAATGAGATAGTTCCAGGCTGTGCAACCATCTGAAATACGACGTTCTTTTTCTTCACTTCTAGATGGTCTAGTCGGTCACAGTATTTTCTTTCCTCGTAGTTTCCAGGATAGATCATCTCCAGATCACCTGAATATGTCAGGAAATGTTAAAACAAAGTCAGAAAATCGTAACTGTTAGCCAAACAATACAATGTCGACTAAAAAGATTCCATCAACATCGGAACAGGAAGTGACCTTCTTTTGGGCTTCATAGTTAAGAACCCCATTAATTTTCCAACAACAAGGATGCTGCATACGTATCCTCATGTGTGAATCAGTGAACACCAATCTTCCGCTGCAAACATCGAGCTGTCAACTATGTTATCTTTGAGGAAGAGCGACATTTTCCGACACTACATCCCGTGGAAACATTTGGCCAAGTTGGCAATTATCACGCACGTCATCAAAGTTGTGGCCCTGCAGGTGGCGGTGTCCGCTTCTGCTCAGCTAACTCAAAGTACGCAGTGCCTTTGTGCTTGCTGATGCGAAACCGTGCTGTTTTAGTATGCTAACAATTTGACGGTCGTTTTCTCAGAGATACTTTCAAAACCCTGAGAAAAACGCACTAGTGACATTAGATCTAAATTCCTGGAAGGACATAATACATATAGTTACAAAATACATAAAGAAATTAATAACAAAATAACAGCAAATGTGTGCTACCGGTGTGTTTGAGAATTCGTCTTTCTTCCTGGATTTTTTTTTTTTTTTTCTGAAAACTAAAGTATGTAATGTGTAATTATTGTGTCTTTTGTCCTGAAGCTCTGCTGAAAACGGTTACTTGCTGTCTAGGAGCTCTCAAATTTTAAAAGTTATCATATCCTTCAAGTCAAAAAAATAGGAAATTTGATCATGGCCAAGAGAAAAATTGTCCATATGAGTCATTGATTCTCAGTATGTCTCTTATTCATTTATTCCTTAACACAATAGCTGTTTCCCTTTACTCGCTTTTCGCTTACCTCGAGTTTTCTGTTGTCAGCAGAAGTTCGCCAGGTCAGCGCTTACCGCCCTTTCACCGGGAAAAGTAAGGAGCGAGTCACGCTTAGAAAGTCATCCAACTCTTCATCCGTGTCCAAGTGTTCAGGTGATCCATCCATCCATCCATCCATCCATCCATCCATTCATCCATCCATCCACCAGCCCGCCCATCCATCCACTTATTGACCCAATCATCCAACCATCCATCCATCCACCCGTCTATTTATCTGTCCACAAGTTTTATCTTTGTCTACGTTTGTTATTTGTGTGTGTGACTGTCTGCATTCATTTTTTATCTTTCTCTTTTGTCCTCATTGTTTCACACACACACACACACACACACACACACACACACACGCACACACACACACACACACACACACACAAATACCGGTACATTCTCTTGGTATAATTCCCTTATACTTCCACGATTCGTATGCTTCAGCTTGCTGTTGAGGAGTAATGTTCTTCTAAGTTTAACATATAGGATATAGTGCAGTTTGCTTACACTGTACAACATGTGATTTAGATGAAGAAAGAATGTCTGTTATGTTTTTCTTTGCTTTCACTGTCTTTCTATTTGGTGCGGGTGTAACAGATCGGCTCTCCGGAGTGACCTCCCCTGGCTCTGACCGCAACACTGGCAGATACGAATACGATCAAGGCGACCCACACGTTCTGGCAGTAAGTAGCAGTTACCGTTCATTCCCATGGCATTTTGGTTGCTATGGAGATGACCTTTGACGTTAAAAGCATGTCTTTATACCTACAAGTTTACAGTTTTGATTTTGTGATCACCATGAGCATGTGTATGGCCCCTATTTTAAGGATACTTAATTTATATCTTGATTGATGATTGGCTCTATTTTTTCAACTATAAAGCGATGTGAATATTTTTAATTCGTCATAATAATTATTAATATGATGAATAAGCATTCCGTGGATGATTTGTGAATCAGATTTGCGTCCTCATAATAGAGTCAGTATGGATATGTACATGTATATACATTAATGCCTCACTCAAGGCAAACAGCTGAACCATTAACCCTTTTAACAACTTTAAACTTGATTTTTTTTTTCCAGAATGATGAAAAATCTGTGAGCAAGGAAAACTTTGGTGAGTCAAAGTGCTGACCATGTCAGTCAGCCAATGTTATGGCAGTGCTGTTGCTGTTCTTGTTATATTTGTCACTATGTTATTATTTTGTTATGTTACGCTTACGGTGCATTTTACCTCTTTCAGCTTTTAGCAGGTGATTGCCTTGGTGGATTTTGGTGTGTGTGTATGTGTGTGTGTCTGTGTGTGTGTGTGTGTATCTGGTTGTCTATGGTTGGGTCTCAAATTTATCACGACAAATACTATACCGTATTCAAGAATTATAGGAGAAGTTTTAGCCACAGTTTGTGTTATCCCCATGGAAAAGATTGAGTTTTCACCTGTCTTGTGTTGATGCTTCTCATGATATGATAAAGGGGTTCGTATGTGGCCAGAACTTATCCAACATTTCGGCCTCTTCAACTGGGAATTTGATCTCCTTAAGAACCAACTTTATTTTATCCCTCATTTTGTATGGTCTTATCTTATCTTAATGATTTTGATAGTGAATTTTCATGATTTTTGTTTGTTTTTGTTTTGATTGTAGGCCTAGTCATGGATATTAATGGAATTCAGATGGCCATTTATTTCTTCACAAGGTTAAGGTTAAGTTTTTGTAGGCCTTTCAGTCTGTCTGTAGACTGTTGCAGCCAAGTTTTGTGAGCATGTTGGGCCGTGGCAGAGGTGCCATTATCCCCAAGTCAGCATGACAGAGACATCACAAGTGAACCTCAGGCATAGAACTCAGTGACAATCATAATTATAGTTTGTTATGTCGACCTCTCCTGGAACTGTAGACTGTAGAGGACTCGCTGCTCAACAAGGCTTTTTTAAAAGAAAAAAGATGTAATGTTTGTTTTATGGCCTTTTGTTTTATTCTCACATGTAAACACTCAAGGTAGATCCCAGTGATATTTGGTTTATCTCGTTCTGTAGACATCTCCAAGGTGGTCATGCCAGTAGCTCTCACCAACAAATATGAAGTGGGGACCCTGATTGGCACAGGCAATTTTGCCGTCGTTATGGAATGCAAGGAAAAGTGAGTACTTGAACACATAGAATAAACTCTTACTAGACAATATTAGAGACACATATGGTTGCTATGAATTAATAGTCATGATCTAACCAGTACTGACAATTCAGAATAGGAAATTACAATATTGTGTGAGATAAAACAACACACTGCACAGATACACTGGAAGGGAAGATCAAAGGAAAATGAACAAGAGGAAGACAGCAAAAAATGTGGACAGATGACATCAAAGGTTGGACAAATCTATCTTTGTAGGAATGCACCAGAAGAGTCAAGGATAGAGAGAGATGGTGTCGACCTCGAAAGGGATGACACAGGATGATCTAGCCAGTAGTCCCAGATAGACTAAAAGAAACTAGTAACTTTAGATCTAGTAACTTTAAACAACATAGTTTCTGTACTTTATTGTGATTTGACGGTGAAGAATGACATAGAGTGAACCTTTTGTCAACCACCAAAATCAAGTAATGACCGATGTTGTTGATGCTGGGAACAGAGACAGCCTAGGTACACCACATGCTACAGCAAATGGAGCTTGTAAGGCCAGCTGCTGACCGTGCAGGCTGGAGATGGGAAATTCTGATCTTAAATCTGCCTGATGAGGAATGCACCAAAACACGACATAAGTTGATAGTGGCATTCCGAAACGAGGTCCCTAAACAGAGTTAAAGGCTGATGCGATGATGATGAAGATGACAGTGTGGATTGTGGTAATGAAGAACCAGGAGGTCCGAAACTTTAGCCAGTGCTGTCACGTTATGTTCCCTCTTGTAAGACATCGAGTTGTACAGATCAGTGTTGGTTTCTTTTAGTCCATTATGTTAGTTGCTGATAGACAGAAAGTCTTTAATTTGAAGATATTTCTATAAAATGATAATAAAGGATTTTTTTCTTCCCCTGAAAGAGAACCAAACTTAAAAAAATTAGGATATTTATTTATTCTCTTAATATTTGTGACCTTTTTGTTAAAATTAGCAGTCTCTGTGATCTTATGTATCACTCCAACAAATGATGACAGTAATGATGATGACAATGGTTTTCATTATTGCCCGATGTAGAGCCAAGCGGGCTTGAAAATTTGGCAGAGATTTGACCATCACAATCACGTTACAGATTTCTGTGTTATTTGTTTTTCTTGCACTGTTTTGCTAGTTGCCGGTCTGACAGTTCTATTATATTTTTATAAAATGATGACAATAACAGTGATGATGATGATAAGATTTTTGTAACAAGTCAGCTATAGCTAGCAGAATAATTATAATTTATGATTAGTAATTATATATGCTTTGATTCAGTAGTTAGGATAGAAATTGTTACGGGAGTTAGAATGGGACCTTTAATAAACATAGACGACTGAGCATCAGTTCATTGCCCTGTTAAATGAAAAGCAAATGAAAATAACTGAATGATAAAGTAACTAATGTCACAGATGAGGTGGTTACCCTGAATGTGTCTCTCTCCCTCTCTCTCCTCAGACGATCCAACAAGAAATTTGCACTGAAGATCATCAATAAAGAGAACTGTAAGGGAAAGGTGGGTAGGTTCAAAGGTCACCCACCACACTGTGCACTGATCCCCTGTGGCTCATCTTTCTTTCTTTCTTTCTTTCTTTCTTTCTTTCTTTCTTTCTTTCTTTCTTTCTTTCTTTCTTTTGTTTTCTTTCTTTCTTTCTTTCTTTCTTTCTTCTTTTTTTCCCCTCTTTTTTTGTCTCTTATGTTGTCTTTTCAGTTTGTTATTTCTTACCTTCTTTTTTCTGTTCATTCTTTTTTTTTCTCTTACGTTTTTCTGATTTTTTTTTCCTTTCTCACTTATTCTCTTTCTTTCTTTCTCTCTTTCCTCTCTCTTGATCATTTTCTCCTCTGACTGAATAGGCCGAGGAGAGGAGGGGAACAGGGGGATAGAGAGACACCAGTTTGCTCTTTGCTCAAGTTTTTGTTTAAATAACTTTAGCATTTCTATAAAAGGTGTGATCATGAAAACAGTGCGTGCTGTGCCTCCAATTTTCAGGAGAAGATGATTGACAACGAAGTTCGCATTCTCCGGTGTGTAAAACATCCAAACATCATCAGACTGGTTGAAGACTACACCCATCAGCATCAGATCTACTACATCATGGAACTAGTCAAGGTATTTCAGTTCTGGGCTTTAGTGGCCATCATATACAACTTCTGAGAAACATCCACTTATTCTTTGGCCAAAAATATCCTAAGTCTTTCAAAGTGAAGCACTGATTGTAAAGCACGGTGAAGGAGGATGTAAC
Source organism: Peronia verruculata (assembly GCA_038406235.1). NCBI lineage: Eukaryota > Metazoa > Mollusca > Gastropoda > Systellommatophora > Onchidiidae > Peronia > Peronia verruculata. The sequence goes on from JBCAUA010832964.1 coordinate 16,560, forward strand.
TAAATGCACCTGACTGTTTTTGGAAAGAGACAGATTATTACATTTCAGATGGATGAAGGATGAAAGCATTGGCACATGGCGTATACCACTGGCGCATGGCGACACTCACTTTAAAATTTGTTCAGGCGAAAGGAAAACGATAGGTTCCAAACATATTGATCAGATAAAAAAGAGAACTAGATGTATTTTTTAAATCAACATATCAAAATTAGCACAATCTGGCCTGCATCTTCCATTTCAGTGCTTTCCCTTCTTCAATAGCTGAGAATTATTACTATTCCCATGTTGACATCAGCTCACTGCCCTGGCTTGCTGTGGTAGGTCTACTTACAATAGTGTTATTCTGGTGGGAAGATGACACTTTGGTGGACTCTCTAGTCCCTCTGTTTGAACTGACAAGACTACTCATGTAGGCCTACTATATTTTCAGGTAAAGATGGGATGAGAATAAAAATAAACAGTCAAGGTAGTGTTAAACTTTATCAATGCTAACTCTGGCAAACACACTGATGGGCAGTTAGTGAAATAAAAATCGAGTGATACCATTGAAGAAACCATCTATTAGGAAAATACTGACTAAAGATTATGAGCAAGTCTTGCCAGTGTGTAGGCAATAAACACTAACATCCCAACAGATTTTAACGTCTATGACTTAGTGTGGACCTCAGGTAGAGATCTCTTTGATGCCTTTGTTACCTCAGCAGCTGGTATATGGAGCAAGATGTTGATGAGATGTTGGGCCATTCTCATGTCAGTGATAATCTTTAGTCAATGATAATATAAAGGCACGTTGATATTAAAATTCCACCAACTGATTATGTTCCGAAGTAGCCACAGAATGGAGATATATCTGATGCCATTGTCTGCTCATTATCCTCATCCAGCAAGTATACAAGACAAGATGCTGGTGGGATGTTGAACAATATATTATATGATAATCCAAGGCCCATAATAATTATGTTTTAATTACTGCTATTCATACTGATTGTGTCTTGTTGCACTGACAGGTTGGAATCCAATTCATGTCATCCTTATTTTGTCCAGAAAATGTACAGGCTGAGATGTTGTTAATCTTTATACTGGGATAATTGTAAGTCTATATAATAAATCATGCACTTTGGTATTGAATGATAAGAAAACTCCTCAGGTGAAGCAAGACAGGTGATGGTCCTCAGAGGAAGAGTTAGTTCTTTAATTAGATGTTTTAGCCTTTAACTTCCTAACATGTTCTAGAACCCCAGCCACGCTGAGAGCATGACTCTCGACATCCATCACCCATCCTTTTTTTCCCTTCGGGAACTCTCTGGGATTTGAACCAGTGTTGTTTGGTTTTCGATCCAGATGTAGTTAACCAAGATGCTCTTGCCATACTGCCACGCATGCATCTGTTGTTATGGCATAACTTATTCTATTGAAATCTGCCATCTGGCATCAAGCGGTGTAGGGATACATGGTTCCTTTTGCACCTAAAAATGTTTTACTCTAAATGATTGTGCCGACAGGGTGGAGATCTCTTCGATGCCATCGCCTCCTCATCCAGCAAGTACACAGAGCAAGATGCTAGTGGGATGTTGTACAACTTGACCAGTGCTCTGGAGTACCTGCACAACTTACACATTGTGCACAGAGATGTCAAACCCGAGAACATACTGGTCAGTTCTTTTCCATAGAACAGTGGGTGATGCAATTAACTTACCATAGGGCAATGGGGTCTTATGATAAGCCTTATGATATTGGTCTGAGCTATCATATAATGTCAATGGTACTTAGGCCTACAGTGCATATAATGTATTCCTTCCACAGATACAATACTTGTGGACCTTTATTTGTTGGCTATAGGTAATGGTGTTATATGTTCAATGGGGTTTCATGATCTAAAGCATCTAGATTGAAAATTTCTGTGTTTGGAAATTACATCCTTTCATATGCTGCTCTAGCTTTGTGAAAGTAGCCAGCTCTGCTATGGGCAGTCTAATCCTGATCATGCTGATGGACTGTCAAGTCATAACCCAAATAAAAAAACAAAAATTGTAAGGATTACTAAGCATATAACTAAAGAAACCGCCTTTAGCATATTATTCTTGAAAAGATCTCGCATCACACTGCATTAAGATAGACATATTGAAGGCTGGCAATTGACATTTATAGCAGGTTTACTATTCTTCTGCAGCATATTATGCTGACTTCAGCAGAACAGTTTATTTGTTAATGTATGTTCTGCAGGGGTGAAGGCGGCTTAGAGCAAACACTACAATATATCCTTCAGAGCGTTTTATTGCTTATGAAGTTAGCTTTAAATTTTGCATGCACCATTGTCTTATATTGACTAAGGAAGGACAGTTTATATTTAAATAGGCCCATATTCCTCAGTATGCTACATAAATTTAAGAACGACATTACATTTAAAATACACCCTTCAGTATGTTCTTCTCACTTCTGTACAGATAAGACAACACGAGGACGGCACAAAGTCACTCAAATTGGGTGACTTTGGACTTGCTACAGAGGTAAAAGGTCCACTGTACACCGTCTGTGGCACCCCAACCTACGTGGCCCCAGAAGTCATTGCAGAAACTGGGTCAGTGCCCTGTCGTCATTGACATAAATTCAGCAGACCTCACACTCCCTGGTTACCATGATGGGTGTCTTGATACCGATACTGCATGAATCTCGTAGCCAGTTTAGTGATGTTGAGTGATTTAGACCCATCATAACATGTATTTAAACAGAAAAAAAAAATGAAATTGGGACTTTGTAAATAAATCAATTAATAAATAACAAATAAATAAATATGTAAATAAACAGACAAACAAACAAAGTAGCAATAAATACACAATAAGTAAGTTTATAAATAAGAAAATAAATTAGTACCTGAATAAGGATAAAAATTAAATAAATAAAGAAAGAAATAAAGTAGATAAAATAATAGGAAAATGCTGAACACTTGCCTCATCGTCAACTGTTGGTGCTTCATTTTTTCCTATGCGTTACATATACTGGCATCTACCTGTGCTAACTGATAACTCCCAAACAACATAGTGATTCACCCTTTTTCTCTTGTAAATCCCTCAGTTATGGAGTGAAGATCGATGTCTGGTCTGCTGGCGTCATAGCCTACATTTTGTTGTGCGGATTCCCACCATTCTCAAGGTGAGCCTCTCAATCTTAACATTAGCATATTCTAAATTTATAAACATCAACAAGAACAATAATAACAACAACAACAACTACAACAACACAACAATGCCAAAAGAGCTGCATAGCATCATATCAACAAGTGCTGTTAAAGATACTCATGTATTTGGGATACATGTATATAGACCAACTTTCTTGAAATACACAAGTGAGTTCTCTGTGCACTGGAGTATTCAATTGTTAAAAGGCCTCATATAATTTATTGGAATCTATTTAAGGTAGAATTAAGGAAAGACTGGAGGAAGTAACACAAACAAAATAACAAAAATTAAAACAATGAAGCAAAATTTACCTTAAAAAATGTGTAATTGGTGAATGGTATTTTAATAATTAAATGAAATTAATTGTGGGCCCTAGTCAAGTACTGCCCTTGGAAGGAAAGAAAATTCCTCAGATCTTTAGTATCATGATTCTAGCATTTCCAGAGTTAACTGCTAAATGTGTGATTTTTCTCTCTCTGCAGCCCCAATGATAACCAGGATGAACTCTTTGATATGATCATGGCCGGCAACTTTGACTTCCCGAGCCCGTACTGGGACGATGTTACCACTTCAGCTAAGGTAAGCATTATGCTCACCATTAGAATGTGCATTGTCTAGGCATTAAATATATAATCCAACACACTTTGCCACATCTATGGTGTAAAACCCTACTGACTTGTCCTGTATCCAATAATATGGTGTAGTGTGAAAATCTCGAGAGAGGATAAGGGTGGTGTTTACCATCCACCTCTTTAGATTTTATGCTTGCATGTGACCTCATGATCTGAAAATGCACACTTCTCGTTTGCACCAAACAAAATAAAAACAAACCAAAAATTGTGGTTCATTGCGTCATACATTGCACCATCGATGTGAACAAGATATTGCCACAGTTTGTTCTAGCGTTCTGCTCATTTCAGTCAAGAAACATTTACTAATACACACGAGCTGCCCCATTTTTGAGACTGGCAGTAAAATTGAGTAAAATACAGTTCGTACATTCTTCTGGCTTGGCACAGACAGTGACAGCCATCCAGCTAGTCAAGAACAGTTCACTAGTCTAAAATGCTTTTGCTACATTGACACTGGCTGAGAGATAGCTGTCCTAGATCAAATTTAAGAACAAATGTACACAAGAGTAAGAAAAGGAAAAGCCAGAGTCGAGCAGCAATGATAGGAAGCACGGCATAATAGATAGAAAGTTCCTCATGTAAAATATAACAAAATCCCTCTCCAGTGCTTGAAATATGAACATTGTTGCCCATCAATAGCTAGTCTTGCATTCCATGAGGATGCCTGTAGAGATGTTTGACATCATATCATCAATGATGGACTGCCAAAGATAGAGAGAAAAAAAGGAGAAGGAGAGACAAAGTGACAATCCAAGTTGCAAATCTGTGAATTTGTATTTTTTTTATCCCCATTTTTTTTTCTGTTTGATTCTTTTTTTTTTTGTTTTCCTTTCTGATTAACATCTTTATCACAACTGATTGTTCTCCAGTGTTTCCAAATAGTTTGATGAGAAATGCACAATGTGTATGAATAATAGATGCTGACTCAAGTCTAAATTTCAACTTTTTGACGAGGCTTTCTGATGGGTAAATTTTTCAATCTATGCCTTTAATTGAAAGAAACTAGCTACGATGTTCTTCAAGTGAGATGTGAAATGAATTTTTGTCACTGCAAATTATGTTGACTTCTCAGTTTAAAATCTTCAGTTATTCTGCATATGCACCCAACTATAACCAATGAGTGCTTGCTCCTCAAATCAAAAAATTGTCTTGAAATAGACATTTAGACTTGCCCCAATAAGATCATAATGTTTTATATTCATTGGATTTTTGTGGTTTTGTTGGGTACAGAATGTGATATCCGGGATGTTGGAAATAGATCCAGAGATACGCCTTTCAGCCACACAAGTTCTGGAGCACAAATGGGTGGCGGTGAGTACATCTGAACTTTCACCAGCCTTGTGAAATTGTAGGGGAAATGTTTCATGCACAGTTTTGTCACTATCAACATGGTTTGCTATTCTGACATTGTGTGGAATTGTCCTGCGTCACAAATATCTTTGTTAATATTGCCCATGTCCTGACTCTTCCCACGATATACATGAATATGTTAAATTATATGAGGGGAATCTGTAGGAATTGAATTTAAGCTTACATTTAGATTTAATTTTATGTGTTAACAATGGGAAGCTTTCTTACTTTTTGGTTGTGAATGGGGGAAGAAACTGGAGGAGGGAGGCGTTTTCTGAAGTTCATAAGAATCCTTAATCTCCACTCAGAGAAAGCAGTAGGATTAGCATTATGGGGCTTGTGCTACTGAAAGGGTTCAAATGCATAGACAAATATACAGGCAGGAGGATAGGGAGAACGGGAAGCTAAATAAGTTGTAGGTGGTTAGGTAATCAATAAACTGGCATAAAGTATGCATACATGTACTTTCTTTGCATGCAGGGCGTTAAGCGATTAAGGCAGACATAATAAAATATGTATCTTTTAAGTTTGTAGATAGTTGTATAGGGGACAGGTAGGGAAGTAGACTGGCACACGGATCAATGCAGCAACAGCAAAATATCAAAAATTTGTGGATTAATAGTTAGGAAGGCAGGATGTGAGGACATCTGCAAACATTTACATTCTTACCAGTCAGACAGTGGAAAAAGGGGAGGAGGATGGGGGGGGGGGGAGGGGAGAGGAGAGGAGGGGTGGAGAGAATTTAGTTGATATACATGTAGGCATCAGTTAGTTCTTAAAAAGAAGTGTATACAAGTAATATCTGGACCTGTTTGTGCTACCACAATTTCAGAATATGTACAACAGGTCATGATATATTTATACCTTACCTAATATGTTTTCTATTCGTCCTTCCAGAGTGATACGCGATATGAAACAGATTTACGGACAAGGGTGTCCACAGGACTTAGCACTTACTTCAGACGAGGGCCCAGGTCCTCGCAAAAATATGCTGGTATCAAGGTTATAGCAGTGAGTAGTCAGAAAAGTCTGCTCATAATGGATGGCTGGATGGATGGATAGATTAATAGATGGATAGTAGGATGGATGGATAAATGGACGGATGGATAGTGGATGGATGGATAGATGGGTGGATCAATAGATGGATAGTAGGAAGGATGGATGGGTGGATGAGCGGATAGGTTGGATGAGGGAGGGAGAAGGGATAAGATGGACAGACATATGAGTGGATGAATGCAGGTATGGGCAGATAAATGAAGATGAATGGAAGAACTCAGCTTTACTTACATGTATTTGGTCAAGTCAATCGGAATCAGTCAGTCTGTTTCATTATGACTTAATTAAATTGTTTTTAACTTTGCAGACCACTGCCCTGGACAAGGCATCCAAATTTTTCCAAGGCCGTGGAGGACCTTATGAAAGAGCCCGTGGCAAGGAGGAATAGTCTGCCCATTTTTCTTAACATACCTATGCATCTTCTCTCCTGAACTTGTCTCAATCTGTCACTGTCCCACCTTTTCTTCTCTCTCATTCTTTCTCTCTCAGGTTAATTTTATACCATCAGCTTATATCTCTACAGCATCAGGTGCTTTTTTATAAAGTGAAAAGGTGAACCCTTATGGTATGATGAAGAGATGAAGGCAAACATTCTTGGTAATCTTGCTTATGTGTTAATGCGTGCAATCAGTTCTTTGGATGATATTATAAGAGATATGAATCCGGCATTTAGTTTTTTAACCAAATGAAAAGAATTTCATCTATTTCTTGCTTATTAACCATGATGTGATCAAGAATACTAGAGATATTTTTCAAAGTCAGGGACATATCTGTGCTTCCCAGACACATACAGCTTGTCTCTATGGAAATCATGTATTCAGAGCTTTATTTTCTTTTATGTGTGGTGAAAATAACGATTTAGAACAATAACCAACATCAATGAACAAAAGCAACATCAAGAACAATAAGAAACAGCATAAGGCACAAGCTCACCATGTGTCGGATGGCAATGAAGATGGCACAGATAAATGTGGGTCGTCTGTCATTTAATCCAGTTTTGTAATGTCACTGTCACAGTGTCATGATCATGAAGGTGGTGCAGTATATTTTCTTTTTTTGCTAGGAAATTTTAGTTGCTGATATGGTTGCCGAGATAGAATTATTTTGCATAACTTAAAAAAAAAAATTGTGTTTTGTAAGGAAATGTCTTAAGGACCCTTATGCAAAATTTCAGTTTATTACGCCTCTCTCTCAGAATGTTTATTTTTCCATGTACTGTTCCTTGTAGATATTTATAGATGTCATCTGGTACCTCACCTTGTAGTTTCATTAATGTCTAGTATCTGTAGATGGAAGAATGAACATTGAATGTATGGCTGGAAAGAATAAGTAGAGGCATGGATGATGTAAATGAATTCTTTCATTGCTTTTTGTCAATATATGACAGCAAAATCTTTTTTGTACCTTTGATGTCCAAGCTCCATGCATGTGGTGCTCTGTGCAACATCCCTTCCTTGTCTAATACATATTTGGCCACCTATTCCCTTCATTTATTTTGGACAACTTGTGAGATGGCAAAGGTTTTTCAATTAATATACTGTACATGGAGATTCACATTTGTGTCAGTGCCGTTAGATATTGCAAGCCTTTCTTTATTTCGGCATTTTGTCATCGCATAATGAAATTGTCGTACTTAGAACAGTTTAACTCTGGGATGATGATTTGGAAATACAATCATAAAATTCTAATTGAATTGAAATAAACAAACAACAACAACAAAAAATAAAACAGAGCAAGAAGAAAAAATGTTTATTCTGTAAATCTTTGGTGTGAATCAAGCACAGAGTTAATCAAATGTATTTCTCATATGGATAGGCAAATGTTTAAATGCTAAGGTGTTTTGGGAGCTATCTCTAAAACACAAGGTTTCATGGCGCAGTGTGGAGAAATATTCACCTTATGAAATCCTGATTTTTTTGGTTTTTTGTTGTTTTCAATTTTGTAGTGGGTGCTGAAGGATGTATTGTACTGTGTTACTGCTGAAATGCTGGCTCTGAAGTGCCGTGAATTCGTCTAAATCCTTGTTCATTTTTCAAAGTTAATTAGGAAATGTATAATATGTCCTCATTAAATAAGATTACATGTATATATAAATGAATTAACATGATTTTATCGATTCATGACACACAGAATCATAAAAGAACAAAAAAAAAAAAAAAAAAATAATAATAATTAAACCTACTCAAACTAAGGCACTGTATCTGATCAATTTATTACATGTACAACCATTAAAAAAAAAAAAAAATCGTGCAAAAAAAAAACCCCAACAAACTCTTGAACTGCCCTTTGCCCTGACTAAAAGCAAAATACACATATTGCTGACCATAATTTAAAACTTATGTTTGTGTTTGTTCACATATAGAATCCAGTTTTTCCAATCCTTTTTGTTCATTTTTTTTTTACCAAGTTAACAACATGCATTTGTGAATTATCTAATAGCAAACTGAACTGGAACCTCTAAGATTTTTAGCAATTGGAAACGTACATAAAATCTAAAAGAAGTTTTAGTGATGTGGCTTCCTTGATAACTTTTTAAGTTGTGTTCTTTGAAGTGGGCTCCGCGGCAGTTGGTGTTAAGTCCTGACATATTTCACTGAGAATAAATAAACATTTTTCATTTCCAGTTGATTTGTTCTGTTTGGATATTTGCAATAGATGAAGGCTAACAAGTTGAGTGACAATGAATGTTATGCTTTTCACGGGATGGATGCTCTATTGTTTATTTAAAGGCATAGTTGTATATGCTCTGAATTACATCTTGAATTTTGAGAATATATTGATGGCGATGACAAAACGATAAAGATAATGATGGCAATATATACAAGAGCATGTTATTTTTGTTGCTGCTGCTTCTTTTTTTCTCCCTCTTTTGTTTTATTTTTGTCTTGAATCATAAAATTTTGAAATGTGAAAAAGAGAAAAATAGAGCAAATTTAGAATGTCTTTGAATAAATTTTTTTTTTACACATTCATAGCATGTCTGGCTAGTATTTTCCTGTCTTTTGCAATTTACTATTGACGGACCTATGAAATGTATCACTATTGTAAAAAAAAAAAAAAAAATGAAACGAAACAAAACAAAAACAAACATTTACCTTCTATAAATTGCATTTGATTTTGTTGACTGATAAGACTAAAATATGTATTCCTTGCAAACTTGATCTTGCATAACCAAGAAAATGATTATGAAATGAACTGACACATGTATAAACAAATACTTGTAATTTTATCTGAACTCTGTGCAATAACTCCATTCTAAAATATTCTTCCTTCAGCTCCAAATTGATCATTTGAAATTTATTATTCATCCTGTATGGAGCTGATGTCAGGCTCTTGAACTGACAACTTTGAATATCGTTGGACAGTCGACACAGATACATGAAGAGTTGACTAAACAAACAAAAAGAATCACAACTGAAATGGATTTATTTTATTCTTGTTTTTGAATCAATCAACATGGAATTCTGAAAATGCAGGAACAAAAAGCCAACATAACTGAATAGAAACTTGGAAAAAATTTGCTAGGCAGTGATGTATGGGCAATGTATTGTTAATCAAAATGAGTAAATGCAATGTAGAAAAACATCAAAACAATCGGAATAAATTCCTGACAGTTATAGTGAGTGCGACCAGGTCAATGATGTACATATCTCTATGGCAGACAGATAGATGGTCCAACTGGCTGTGCTTGTAAATTTCACAATCAATCCATCTCTGAGTATGTAAAGGTAAATTTTAGGACAAAAATGAATGGCACCATGTAAAATGACCCCACAAAACTTTCTCAGTCCAGTTTCCACAAAAATAACTTCAATGTGTATAATAATAAGGGTTAAAGGTTTACAGTGAACACAGTGTTTAGGACAATAGCATCCTGACATCCTTTGGTGATACATTACAGAAACCCCACAAACTGACCATTTGTTACAATGTTCAATGATGAATTACATCAATTAATTCAAATTAATCACAGAGTCCAATCAATCACAAGAAGTAGAAAACATTATGATTTCAGAATCAGCCAAACACAGGATCACATCACATTGTGGCAAAGACAGACTGGACAGTCAGGCAAAGATAGATTTCAGTAAGAAATAAACAACTGTTCATAGGAAACAAAGAAAACATTTTCTGCAGCATTTCATTAGTTTTGTTCACCATATGACTTGTGGATGTTCAATTTTTTTTTCAGGAAAATGTTTATACATCTTTTGAGAACATGTCATAAGTTTCTCAAATAAATTAACATAATACTGCAGTATTTAGTAAGTCACAGGAAATTTGAAAAGAAAGAAAGAAAGAAAAAAGTAAAAAAAAAAAAAAGCAGAATTTTCTAACTTCATTTGGACTCATTCAGCATATACACATTTTTTAAGATAAAAATGATAATCTCACATATGATTTGTGCTGATTGTTTGATAATATCTGGAGATAGGCAAAAACTATATGAAAGTAATTCATGCTGTTCCAATTAAACCCACACAAAAACAAAATGTACACTTCAACAAACCTCTGTGATAAATCCATAAAGCAAATCAGAAAATAGCTTGTCACTGGGCAGAGTTCACACAAATATAATGTCACGTTTATACAAATCTGTTTTGAAAGAGTTTATCAACAGCTTCCATCTTCATCAAGCTCTTCCACAAAAAGATAAGATTCAGATTTCATACATTTTCTTTGCAAAGTTGATAAATCATTGGTGAGGAAAGATTTCCTGATCCCCACTTTTTTTTTTTTTTCAAATTTAAGCTCTGTCCAGCACTCAGCTCAGAAAGATTTGAGCCCAAATGACAGAGGAGACATGTCTGAAAAGCCCTTGAAAATCACAGAGAGGAATGTACAAGTTTTCAAACTGTCAATGAATTTGTTTCAATTTGCTCTGAACTCTGAAAATGAAAAGTAACATTTGTCAGAATCCTTGAGTTCATTCCCATTGCCTTGCCTTATTCTACCAAACTGATGCTGGAAATTTGGGCTGCCTTAGTTGATATTTGTTAGAAGTCTTGGGTTCACTGTCTCTCCACTCTGTTGCATTTTTCTCCTGACTGATTCAAGTCTTTGAGCTGTCAAAATGCATCTATTTGTCATCTCGTAGTTTCCTGTCTCCCTCTACCAAACTGATCCAAGTGTTGACCTGCTTGGCACGGAGCTTTGCCCAGATGACGTGGTCAGTGAGACCCAGGATTTGAGCGGCCATAAGTGCTGCGGCTTCTGGCTGAATCACAGTGGAACAACCAAGACCTGAGGCAAGGAAAGAGAAAGCAAAGAAAAAGCTGAAATTTTGAACTAAATAACACATCCACAGAGCAAAAGTAAGACATCAGCTGTAAGCAGCGATCAATCTACAAATGAAATAATTCTTGATTGTGTTCCTAATGACATTTGATCAAATCCAATTCTCACCATGAGCAGTGGATAAAATAAATGCCAACAAATACTGGCTATAACACCACACCACACAAATCTATTCAAGTCAATCATATGCCATGGATGCAAAATACCTCAGCATGTTAATGTGTTGCTAAAATATGATCTCAAGCCTCCAATCAGTCAATAATAAAAAAAAAAAAAAAAAAAAATTCACATTGTATATAATTGAAACAATTCATTTTCAGATGTAGGTTCATTTTTTTTTTTTTTTTTCAATCTGACAATTGTCTCCCAACCAGTCAAAATGAGACGTATGTTGATTTTTCACCATATGGAGTTTTTGGTATCATGTGAAAGCTTATTTCATAC
>JBCAUA010832965.1:0-14077 GCA_038406235.1 Peronia verruculata
AATACAACACACAGAATCCTCTTGTAAAAAAGTTCTTAGTTGCCGGGACTAATTAGGCGCCGTTCTATTCGCCTTTCGCTCTACAAATGTGGTTACTGTGGCCTAGTTTCGAGCAATGAAAGTCCGGCCTTTTGTAGCACAAATTCCAATGTAAAAGAACAATTTTAGAAGGCTGCAGGAAGGGCTTTGAAAGGGGAAAGAAATGGTCTGATGTATGTTGGTGCCGAGGTCGATTGCCAACCAACTAACTAAGCAATCAACCACCTTGGTTGTTTAGTTGGTTGGCTGGTTGGTTGATTGGTTGGTTGGTTGGTTGGTTGACTGGCTGGCTGATTGGTTGGTTGGTTGGTTGGTTGGTTGGTTGGTTAGTTGGTTAGTTGGTTGGTTGATGGTTGGTTGGTTGTTTGGTTGTTTGGTTGGTTGGTTGGTTGGTTGGTTGGCTGTCTGTCTGGTTGATTAGTTGGTAGGTTGGTTGGATGGTTGGTTGGTTGATTTCTGTGTTGGTATGTTGGATAATTAGTTGTTTGCTTATTAAATAAATCAGTTGATTAGAAAAGATGCCTGACTTGAATTTGCTGGCACGTAGCCAGAATTTGACAAAAAGCAAAGAGGTCTAACTTTGTATCTGTCACTGGATGTCTCTTTAACTTTCCGGTCCTAAGCCAGTTAACCTTGCCTGACATGTTGAAAAGTGCTCTGTTTTCTGTAAAGGGCAATGGGTCACTGGGTCGGTCGGCATAATGACCGTTCTTTTCGCTTAGAAGGCAACAGAGGTGAGCGAGTGCTCAAACTGGCTTGAGAAGCCACCAGAACGGGCCATTTTGCTCAATATTACTTGTACCTTTGTGCTTGTCAATCTAAACTGCCTGGTTCAATAAATTTGTTCCCAACAAGCGAACGGCTGGAAATCCCCGTTTTATTGTAGTAGGCGGTACAAATACTCCACACTATTCACTATCACTGACATAGAAAAAAAAAAATGCCCACGAATATTTGCTTCGAGAAAATCCCATATTCATAGGTTTATTCAATATAATAGTGAACTGAAAGCAGATTTAGAGACTGTAGCAATACAACAGATCCATTGCATGTGACGTCAAAACCCGGAAGTTTCCTACAAGGCCAGTGAACTCAAAATGGCTGATATGAAAGTAAACAAGCGCAATGGATCTATAAGCTGTCTTTTATATCATACTGACTTCAGACCGTGAGACTGATATTTAACCCTATTCTTGCTTGGCATAACAGCTGTTGAGCAGACAGGCGATCAAGAAAGAATAATGAGGAGTACATAAAAATCTACTACTCATGTACGCGGAAGTAAATCAACACTGACAAAATTGTCATATTCTAATAAGATTTTTGGTCATTTAAAAAAACGCGCTCTGTGAAATACGCGAGGCCTGTAGTTAAGACCGATATGGCAAAGCTTCTGAAGTTCATGGATCTTGTTTTGGGGGATCATTAAGTCGGCCAGCCAGCCAGCACGGAATTTTGATGGCGAGATTAGTTTTGCCAATCTGGGAAACCGAGACATCTATTACGGTACTTTTGTGATGTGGACAAAAGGTTGAAGCATTGCAAGAGCTCGTTGGCCATTTTTTTTTTTTTTTTTCGCAAATGGTAGTACATGAGATCACCCATCTCCAGAGCAGGTCAGCCCACCTCACCCTCGTTATTTTCATAGCATCCTACAGAGATATAGTCTCAATTTTTTGGAGAGTCTGCGTGGATCAAAATGTTGCGAAAAAGACCAAAAGAAAAAAAAGAGAGACAGATCTAGGTCTCCTGGGTTTCTGGCCGAGATTAAAATGGCTACCATTATGTGTTCGACAGAGGAGGGCGGTGCTCCCGCCAAATCTAATCTCACTCACTGCCAAAGGGAGGCATTTCCTCCTCACCCATTCCATTTCTCATTTACTACTCGCGCTCAGACTCGGCACTATCTCCTCCCAGTCCAACCTCACTCTTCCTTCCTTCCTGGCCTGCTGGATCTTGTTAGTTTGGAAAGTTCACAGTTGTCATTCGGGCTAAGACTGAGATTGTCGGAAGTAAGTATGTTTTAGGTATGGGCGAAGCTGGAGGACAAGATATCATTACCAAAGGGCAGCAAAGAGGAAGGACGGAAGAGACAAGTCTGGAGAGACAAAAGATTGGCACTGGAAGACGAAAACTGACTCTCTCTACTATCTTCCTCTCTCTTTCTCTCTTTCTCTTTCTCTCTCTCTCTCTCTCAAGTTTTTTCTTAACTGTTTCTTTCGTTATAGATGGTTATTTCTGCATGACACACACCCTGTTTCTTTCTATATGAGACGCGACAGGGTAAAAACAGGCGTTCGACAGACCGAAGAAATGACGTGTATTTCAACAGTGAACGAACTCTTAATGGATTTTTTTTTTTTCTTCACAGGACCCTTTTGGTATCAATCCGAAAATGGATTTCAGAATTAAATTTGCTGAGAAAGATTGAGTAAAAGTCCATCAGCCAAGTATCATGGCCTAACAAAGATTAATAAGGATTTACAGAACTGATCGGCCATTTTCTCACTAAATTCAGCTGCAGCAACAGGTCACCCCCATCATCTGTAATTGCCAGTAGCCCGACTTCTAGTACTGTAGAACAAACATTCTTTCACACACAGACAGGGAAATGAATAATCTTCACTGAGATACCAATAACTCTACATGCTCAAAATTTGACGAGAAATTTGATTTCATCGTGTCGCATCTCATATAACGTATCGCATAAACTGTTTCTCTTTCTTTTTTTTTTTCTTTCGTTCTCTCTCTCTCACTCACTCACTCATTTCCATCCTCCTTCTCGCTATTTTTTCCTCTGCCAATCTTATCTCCCCCTGTCTCAATCTATTTATCAACTCTCTCTAATTCATTTGTCGTTGACCACTCCCTCCTCCCCTCCTGGCTCTCTCTGTCATTCAGCCGCTTCAGCTTTCTGTATTTCTCTGATGCTCTCCCTCAATCTCTCTAATGAACGCATTCTCAGACACACACATTACCACATACTTCCTCCTCATAACCCTCGATACACCCTCTCTCATACACCCTAGTCATACACCCTCCATCATATGCTCTCCCTCACAAACCCTCCTCATACACCCCCCCTCATTAAATGCTCCTTATACACCCTCCTCATAGACCCTCTCTCATAAACCCTTCTGATACACCCTCCCCCTCAAACTCCCTTCCTTCCTTCACACATCTCCCTCTCCCTCACACACCCTCCTCATACACCCTCTGAGCCAAACCCCTCCCCATCCACCCCTAAGTGCCAACGTCCAACAAAATCGATGGATCATCACCGCTGACAATAATTGACTTCTCCCTCTCCCTTCACGCCGACCTCAGAAATCAAGCTGGAGGCCAAGGAGGGGAGGGGTGTCCCGGAGAGGGGGGGGGGAAATGGAGGGAGCAAGGACACTCTCTAGACTCCGCAGAGGTCATCAGGACCGCAGGAAGGGGGTACAGGACATCATGAGACATCCGGGTGAATTGAGATGAACTTTTCATTTATCCTCCCTCCAGGACATGGGCTCACATCAACTTGTCAACATTAGATGACAGAAAAGAGAGACAGAGAAAGAGGACGAAAGTCCGTAAAAGATTAATAAACAGATGTACAGAAAAGCATACTGATCCCCCGCCCCCCCCCCCCAAAAAAAAAACATGTCTACAGAAAGTGTTAATGAGTTGGGATTGCTATGATGTCCTATTCTATCCATGTTGAAGAAATGACAAATGGAGCCTTTCCAGAAATACACAGTGGACGCCATGTCACTTTACTGTGCTGCTCGGAAAGGCGGTCCTGTACAAAAGAAAGACTATCCACAAAAACACTCCCTGATTTCAAAAAGTGATTCTATATATACTAGTTCAAATATACTGATACATACCGATGTGCACAGTTGGCCAAAACAACAGTAAGTCGATTTGGTTTTCTGCAAATTGTAAGAAATCGTATTGCTGAAGCCGATCCGTCCAGATATGCGGCTGAGAGTCTGGAGAGAGCGAGTCAACATCGCCGTGATGTTTGCAAGTAAGTAGAGTGGTGCACACCGGGTGCCTCTAATACTACCTAGTACCACATGAACGATTTAATGCTACATTCTAATTGATCAGCCTGTGGCCCATGAAATGTGCAGGAAATTGTGCAACTTTGCGACAGAATGTGAACGAATATTATAACAATCGAGTTAACAGAGTTACATGTTAATATGTCTGTCTGAGATCCGCTGAGATTAGCAGTGTTTTTGTGGGCACTCTGCACTACGGCCAGGTGGGCATTCTGATCCTTGGATGGTTCACTAATTCATTCCATAATCAAACAGAAAACCTTACAAAAGTCATATGTAAGTGGGACTAAAACCTCAATGCGTAGATACCAGTTAATGCCAGTTATTTGCAAGTGGTGGGGATCGGACTGCTCAGATTTAAGACATTTTTTTTTTTTCTATACAAACGGCTTATGAAGGAGTTAACTAAATCAATTCTCTTTAAGTGGCATGGTATTATATAAGATCCATAACAGATCTGATAGTTGTTTAACCGCCCAAATTAGGATTTTTTCTTGTCTTGTTCACAAACTACCTTTTAATGGGCTGGAATGAAAAAATAAAACTTTTCCAAACTTGTCTAAAAGAAAACGAAAACTTCCAGAACAGCCAGGTAGATAACAATAATAGCAAGATCAATACTAAATACATTAATAATAAACAGTAATACGAAGTGACAGAAAAGAGAGAAGAACAAAACGACCTCCCCAACTATTCAATCAGTGAACCAGCCAACCCACAGACTAAACTATTGACCAACGAAGTCAACTAGCAACTATTCAACTCCACAAGGAGACAGTCCGTCTTCCTCTCCCGTCTGGGATCCTGAGGACATCTCCTGGCCAGTTGTACACCACAGATCATCTTCATTTGTCACGGCTGTCAGGCAGGGCCTGGCTCTCCACAAATGTTTTCCTTGTCAGGACCTCACAACCGGGAGCGATTTGTTTTCTGAGTAATCTTACCTACACGAAAATCTCATGGAAAAGTCGGCTTTCATCTGCCAAACTCTTGACTTGTGTCTTTAACCACCACTACAGAGCCAGCTAGTGATTTCTTGTCCTGGTCTATGGTCCATAATGGATATTGCCAATCGCTTGCTAAGACCTCGTCAGTTTACCCTTGTACTTTGAAAGGACAAACATGTTGGCCGCCCCGCCCCTACTTCCTCCACTGGTCAACGCCGACCGTATACAGGACGAGATAACCAAAAAAAAAAAAAAATCGGTACAGCCCCCGATTCCGGCCTCTGATGGAAAATGATATTT
The DNA here is from genome assembly GCA_038406235.1 of Peronia verruculata. Lineage (NCBI taxonomy): Eukaryota > Metazoa > Mollusca > Gastropoda > Systellommatophora > Onchidiidae > Peronia > Peronia verruculata. The sequence goes on from JBCAUA010832965.1 coordinate 5,339, forward strand.
TTTCTCTCTCAATCTTTTCTTCTTTCCCAGCACACAATGCCCAAACGCCTTCAGCGACATAGTTTGATTATTTCCCCATCAAATCATACTGACTTCCAGCCGTACCATCTACAGCTGTGAATTCTCGTGAAACTGGGTCAGCACCAGATTAGGCTTTATGATTAAAAGTATGATTCCCCCCCCCCCCCCCCACTTTTTTTTAAAAAACAAACATACTACAGTAAAACGCCTTTGGCACCATTCACTGATAATTTCCCAATGTACTCATATACAGAGATCATCGGTCCCTCCTACAGCTGTTATAACCTTTTGAAATTAGGTCAGTCTTTCACTCCAGTCTCTGGTGGGCAGTCGTGATTGTTGTGTTTTTCTTCTTCTCTTCTTCCTCAAGAAAGTACTTTGATACTGCGTCGTTTTCATCAAGTACTTTTTTCCTCTGTCTTTTCATTTATCGATACCACCTGAACTTTCTAGAGATCTCACTCTCGTGAAACCAGGCCAGCTTTAGACGACGGTCTCTGGTGGGCAGTGGCATTGTTGATGTTTTCTTCCCTTGCTCTGCACTAAAAAACTTGGTTAAAACGGGTGCACTGTTCATCTCAGTTTCAACACTCAACCATCTGTACGAATAGATTTGTTTCGACAAAGAGAAAGGGCTGGAAATCCGCGTCTAATTTTAGTAGTGGGGCACAAACGCTCCAAACTGTTCACAACCACTGACAGAGAAAAATACATAACAAAAGCACGGGACCGGTGATAATTATTGTTGGGTCTCCTGATGGAGCAGTAACAACCATCAGTGAGTGTTCTATTTTTAGCAGAGGTGTACAAACATTCCGCCAGGGATTTCCAGGTTTTTGTTTAGTTGAATATGAAATGTTACAAGTACTGGCTCGTACTGATCTCACAGTACAACATTCAACGCTTCAAATGTCAGGAAATACAGGGTCTCGAGTGGTTGAGGGATTAGGCACCTGCTCCTCGGCGAAAAACGTAGATCTAGGGTTCAAAATTCTCGATTTCTACCGGTGGATGGGAAAGATCAGAAAATCTGTGAGTCAACGATTTCCTGACTTTCGGAGTAGGAAATCCTGACATCTAGCCTATTCGGATAAGGGTGAATATATTTCGGGGGTCCCGGGTGTACATTTTAACTTCTACTTTACTTCCACCCTAGATTTCCGTAGATGTCGTTGGGGCACCTGTGAAGACGTGTTCACCACTTTCCTCCATCTTTCTCTATCTTTGACCACCCCCTGGCATTCTGCCAGACTCAGTCCTGTACGTTACAAACGTTAAAGAACCCCGACAGTTAAACATCGGATAAGGAGTGGGGGGAGAAACTGCTATCTGGGCAAAATTTCCAAATTCCAAATTTCTGGACACAAATATCTTCTTGCAAAAAACAAGGCACGCACTTTAAGCCGAGATGAACCGACTTTCTTCGGACTGAAAAGCTAGATACAAAATTATATTGAAAGAGAGATGAGAAAAGGGATCAAAGATGTGTATTCTGAAAGACGGATATTTCACACTACAATGTTTGATATGTGGATCCCCGCAAACAAACCCCAAATGTTCAAACTTACATAATTTTTTTCGTACAAAGCAGAAAGATCCACTGGAATAACAGATCGACTTCTCAGTACTTTTCAGGTTAACGCCCTTCCCACACAAGACGGACTGAAATGAGGACAAGCTCAGATTAACCCTCTGATGGGGACGCTGATTGTTATGCTTTCTTTTCCTATTGCACTCACGCTGACAAAACGCACTTTTTAAAATTACAGTTTTGCTATTGCTCCTCGTATCCATCCCATAATTCTACAAGAGTCAATCTACTGGATCATTTCCACCTCTAAATGTTTCTGATTCTATATGCATTATGAGGAAGGTATTGCAAAACTAAATCTTGGTTTTCCCAAATCCAGCATATTAAGGGACACACATTTTTTAATTATACAGCGATCCCTCATTTATCCGTCGTCGAGTTATTCGTCATGCGACGTTATTCGGCGTCACCAATCCTTTCGACACATGGCGCATTATTTGTCTTTCCCCGGATAAATCTGTTTGTATTCGGCGCGGCTGGCACAGCAGACAGCTAGTTTGTGAGTACAGTATGCATAATTATAGCTGTACAGCGCACAGTGCAAAACTGTGCACTTAATATGTACAGCACTATGGACAGCACTGCACTGTGGAACTGTAATATTGTTAATTTCACCACTTTAAATTACCGTATTTGTCATTTTATTATTATCATTATTACAATTATTATTATTTTTATTACTAGAGTACTAAGTAATATTACTATTGTATTTGGGTTATCTACGTACAGTATGGGGGTAGTATTGCATTATCCGTCTTTCAACGTTATCCGTCAAGGTCTTGGCTGCTATGCGCCTGAAAAATGAGAGATTTACTGTACGCTAGTTTACTTTCTCCACTCTCCTGTCCATGGCACCAACGATGAGATGAAAAAATCACCTCCAGGCGGATCAGTCCACAATCTAAAGGAATAAACTACCTTTGGGCTCTAAAACTCTCTCTAAGGACGTTTAATGAAGAAGACAACAAAAGACGAAAATAGCACCCAATTATCAGGAAATCAAACACGGTCTATGGAACAAACAAGGCGTATAATGATTTTATTGTCTCATGACTGACGGCCCAGTCAACTAACGCATTTGGTATTTTCTTCGATGGATGCTGGTGGTATCAGTATTCACTGATTGGTCTCCTTGTCCATTAAAAGAATATGTCACGTCAATAAATCTTCAAAACCACACTGTCAATACTTTTTTAAAGCGCTGCACAGGAATGCAGGACCCAGAAACACCATCTGTTATTTATTTATCTAGGACATTAAATCGCTTCCACAAACCACCAGAAAAGATTGTGCGCCTTTCATTTATCAAAAGTGTTCACTAGTTTCATAATTTATAATTACCCCAAAGACGTCTCCTGGTGTACGGACAATGGTATGGCTGGAGGAAGCCGCTGAAATGTGGGATTTTTAGATATTTAATTTTGCCAAGCCACCATCAAAAACGATAGACTAGTTTGACGCTTTCAAAGATAATGGCACTATAGAACAGCCTCAATCCATTCGTTCTACTATCGAGGAAATAAAACATTCGCTGTAACAGAAAATCTCGGGACAGAGGAGAACTTCTAGGACACTAAGAAAGGATTGATTTACACCACGCTACCATCAAACACGATAAAATAGTTTAAAAGCTTTTCAAAACAGTGGTACTATTTGACAACGAAACTTCGACCCATCCGCGTTGTACTGCGTTCAAAGAAACAAAGCAGTCAGTGTAAAGGCCAATTGAAGGCACATCAGACATTTTAGAGCGTTAAGTTGTTCATCAATTCAAACCCAGCTGGTAATGACTTATGATCAAACGATCAGATCGTGTTGATAGTTTCCGACCCAGAACAAAAATCCCATCTGTTGTGTTTCGAGCCCTTGTATACGCGCTGGACACAGAAAACAAAGCAGGAGATGATTACACTACCTAATTGACTGTCCTGCCCGGCCCGTATAGATCCTGCACTAAGCCACGCCCATTAAATGTCGGCAGATTCTGTCACAAAAGTCACCTCAGGAACAGGAGAGGACAACTAATCTAAGTATTTGTCACTGTAGCATCAGTGCAGATCACAGCCTGTTTCAACCATCTGCATAGACGGTCAGACCCAAACTAGTATAACAGTGGTAAAGATGAAATTCCTGATAGTTGACCAGCGGTTTGAGACAGAGGAAATCGCGACCGACCAAAAAAATATTCCAGTAACATGAGCTAGAAAACTATCACAAACAACAACAAAAAACGGGCCAGACCCGGAGAGACAAAGGATCCAAAAACTACAACAACTGAAAGCAAGGGTGCCTCATTCTCATGGCTTGATTTTTCTTCCCGTTATTTCTTTCGCTGATCCCCTGCCCTCCTTTGTGCTTGTAAACACAATCTTCTCCTTCGTTTTGCCAGTTCCACGATCGATAGTGTTGGCCTCACAAAGAAGACATCGTCCCTTGGAATTCCCGGACATTACCACAGAAGGTCACGATAGCTTTCTAGGTTGGAGAATGTCCTCGCTAGCGACCACAACTAATCGGAAGCAAAAAGGAGTTGATTTTTCTGAATTCAACACGGATGGTGCTTGGAAACAATGCCCTTGCTCCCGTGCCGTGCTCAAGCGGAAATGAATATTTGAAAAATCTCCTGCACAATTCTTCCATTAGCCTATCTAGTTTATATCATCTGTCCGTTCGTCTGTCTATTCTCCGACCGTGCGTTCACCTATCCATCCATCCATCCATCCATCTATCTATCCATCCATCCATCCATCCATCCATCTATCCATCCATCCATCCATACATACATTCGTCCGTCTATCCATTCATCCATTCACCTATCCATCCATTAACCCATCCATTGATCCATCTACTTGCCTGTGTTTGTCTATATATTTATATATCTACATTTCTCTGTCTATCCACATGTCTCTGTCTATCCACATGTCTCTGTCTTTCCTCTGTCCGTCTGACTAACTAGTGTTATGCTCTTGTGTTCTCTCTCCCTCCCCTCCCTGTCTCTCTCTCTCTCTTTCTCTCTCTCATTCTTTATCTCTCCCTTCCTTGGCTTGTTCTCAAATTCACACCTTAGACCCATTAGTCGGAAGGCGATGAGTAAAGCAGAATCACGGATAAAATATCACAGACAGGAGTCAAATATTAATAAGCTATGTTCTCCAGGGAGAGACCGCTTACATTAGGCGGCCTGCAGTTTGAAAGCGGACACCATCAACGTAACAGAAATGTGCGGTTTGTGATGGAAAAACAATGTCAATAGACTCAAAGTGAAGAAAATGTAAGAAGAAGAAGAAGAAGAAGAAGAAGAAAACAATAACAACATTATTTCCAAATAACAAAAACAATAATAATATAATAATATAACAATAACAATGATAACAACAATAAGAACAGAAACATAATAACAAAAATATAATAAACAACAGTAATGATGACAATAAGAACAACAATAGCAACACGGATAACAACAGAAAATAACAACACTAACACTAACAACGAAAAATAATATAGCAACAATAACAATAACAACAACAATATGAAAGCAACAAAAAACTCACGATGACGAGCACAATAGTTACAAACAATTACTGCTCATCTGTGGACAGTGAAAACTCTGGGAAATCTGTAATCTATTGACTTCAAATAAATACAGAAATGGTTGTCAAGTCCAAACTGGTAACCAACATTACGATGTTACATCAGTGCAGACCTTATCGCTGTTTTGATGTTCAAACTTGACATTGAGTTAATTTATCACTATAGTTTTGTCAAGTTGCTTGAATAAAGTCAAGAAAATTCGCAAAAGAAATTACTATGCTATTGTCGATGTCCAATTTCAGAAGGCGCGCATACAAAAAATTGGCAGTAAATGTATTGTTCGAGACGCCTGAATGCACAGCCACATAATCAAATGAAAATATTCCTAAAGAAGTGGTATGCACATGTACTGTAAAATTAATATGGAAGGTTAGAGAGATTCATTTTTTTCCGACAGCGACACGCTTATCAAGCTACAGGAGCACTTTGTTGTTGTTGCTGCTGTTGTTGTTGTTGTTGTTGTTGTTGTTGAAAATTTGGCTTGCTCTGAGACTACTAGCAAACCTGCCAATCCTTTAACAAGTAAGACAGGAATTTCATTGTAACTCAGTATGCAATAGAGGCTTGCCTATCTGCATGATCCAGGCGCCATCCTGCACTTTTATAGGGTTTTTTTTTTATTATTATTATTACTATGGTTCCTCCATGAGAACAAAATATCGTAATATCAACACGCTCGTTGTAATAGTAGTAACAAATGTAAAATAATAATAATAATAATAGCCATAATGATAATCTTTCCGCCAAAACTGGAGGATTGTTAGGTGACATTTAAGACAATGCGTTTTTTTTTTTTTTGTTTGTTTGTTTGTTTGTGATGGGGGTTAACGAATATCAGGATAATTGCGGCTACATTGTGTCAAACCAGTAAGATACGTTTACACGTCAAGAATGAGAGAGGAAAGAGAGCGGGACAGAAGACAGGAGCACGGAGAGAGAGAGAGAGAGAGAGAAGAGATGTTACCCCAGGAACATCGAGGATGGTACTCCATGGGAGACGCCCCCACCAATGGCGGGCTTACACGCCTGCAGGAGGGAGCAGAGAACCTACTTATAGACACCGGGTTCCCGCGGGGGTAAGACCATGCGTACGCCCGCGCGCGCGCGCGCGTGTGTGTGTGTGTCTGTGTGTGTGTGTGTGTGTGTGTGTGTGTCTGTGTGATCATGTTGGTACATTCCATATGATTTATCAGATCATATCGACTACGAACCGGTTCTTTTGATGCATGATGCAGATATTGTGTCTTGCTTTCATCTATTTCCACTTAATCCAGAAGTCCGCCAATCGTCACAGGTAACTGTTTCAGCTTTGTCCTCTACGTGCAACCCACCTTGGCCTAAGTCGCTCTCTCTCTCTCTCTCTCTCTCTCTCTCTCCCTGATATCTGAATCATCTGGGATGAAGGCTCTAATCGCAAAAACAAACTCAAATGTCCAGGTAATTTCGCCTCTCTTAAAGCTAAGCTTAGATTAAGCTCAGATAAACTAGGCTAAGCTAGGCTCAGCTACGCGTAGACAGAGCAAATGAAATCAACAGTATTTGTTCTTAAGGAGGAATTTCTTTTCATTATTAATAAGAGATCATACTGAGTATTACAACGACATATATGGACAGACAGGCAGATAGACAGATAGACAGACAGACGGACGGACGGACGGACAGGCAGATAGACAAACAGGCAGATAGACAGACAGACAGGTAGACAGACAGACAAACAGACAGACAGACAGGCGGACGGACGGATGGACAGACAGGCAGAGAGACACACAAACAGGCAGACAGACAGACAGACAGACAGACGGACGGACGGATGGACAGACAGACAGGCAGAGAGACAAACAGGCAGACAGACAGACAGAGAAATAGACGGACGAACAGACGTGTACGGACAGGTGGCTGGACGAACGGAAGGACAAAATGGAAAGATAGAAGGATAAACAAACAGACCAAACTAAAAACGGGAGAAAGACAGGACAGAAAGACACGGTAGATTCAAAGAAAATAAAAAGTGAGACAGCGAGAGCCTGGCGGTCTGGCTCTAGAGACAGTCGCATGAACAACTCACTCTTGCATATAGCGAACTCACATCGGGATTTCTTCGTGCAGAACTGATAGAGTGAGCCGAACATTCAACCCATCGGAATGTCCAGAGCTGTCCTGGAACTGTGACATACCTGAGCACACCAGACCCAGTCCCATAGGCACCACAATGTCCAGCCCGAACTTTGGAACTGCACAATAACATCTGATTCATTTTGTCTCAAATGGCCAAACGGTTTTCACTTGTACTCTCTCTCTCTCTCCCCTTTCTCTCTCTCTCTCTCTCCGTCTTTCTCTCTCTCTCTCTCTCTCTCTCAATCACGGACAGAAAACCATTCTTACTTGCACTGAAAAAAGCCTGACTGGCAAACCATTATCGGAGACCCTAGTATAAAAGCCAGCCAGTGCCAATCTCATGGGGCAAAATGTGCAAACTTAACTCGGGAGCGAGACCCAATAACATTCCCTCACTCGCTCACAAACCTATTCACTCTTGTGCAATCACTTAATCACTCACTTACTCACTCCATCATCCACCAACCCACTCACTCATGCATTCTCTCTCTTCTCCCTCCCTTCCACAATAACACGTCGTTCCATTTGAATGATCCCTGCCCCCCCCCCTCCCCCAAAGCCCTTTTTGTTTTCTACCCTAGGCTCCACAAATCATAGAGGAAAAAAAAAAACAAACTGTTAATGGCACTGAAAAAGCCGCTTGACAACCATTGGAACGTCACAGCGTTCGCTCACTGGACTTGCCGGTATTGCTAGAAGGGATGTAACGTTACACCGAACTCACACACAAACCAATCCCCAACAATGGACCGACTCTCTGTGCCTTTCAGAGCCCTCATTTCTGTATCAGGAGGGAAATGATATTTCAGGCCCATTAAGCTGACAATGCCCACCCGGGGTGCAAAAAAGAATGCCAAAACACAGAGCCATTGATTGGGTACCCGAGCGACCATACCGAGCCACTCTGAGCAGGGATACAACTACTGCCGCAGTGACGGTATGGACCACGAGGGGCAGTTCAAACAGAATCGTGGTCAGATTCAAAGTTTGAGGAAAACTGTTGTTGTTGTTCTCCTTCTTCTTCTTATTCTTCTTCCACTTTTTCTTCCAAGGAAGGCTAAGAGTTAATCAAAATAAGAGCCTGTTTTTCCTGATCAATGGCCAAACTCCGACAAAGTACACAACAGGCCATTACGACCAAGGGATGTACATAAGCTCACGGCAGGGCTAAGATGTAATGAACTGAACTGAACCATTGAGGGAAAAGTGGGCGTTCACTGCGTGTAAGAAACAATTGAGAGGGTGACTAACGTCAGTACTGCCACCAACATAACTTCAGTACTGCCACCAACATAACTTCAGTACTGCCACCAACATAACTTCAGTACTGCCACCAACATAACTTCAGTACTGCCACCAACATAACTTCAGTACTGCCACCAACATAACTTCAGTACTGCCACCAACATAACTTCAGTACT
>JBCAUA010832976.1:0-14076 GCA_038406235.1 Peronia verruculata
TTTGTGTGTAGGCTTCGCGGCATCCCTAGGACCAGGAGGCTGTAGCTAGGGGCAGGCCTAGGATAGAATGAGTTAAACAACGAAAATAAATCAATGACCCATGGAGCTTCGTAGTACGATCACACTTTTAGAGGGGTAGGCCTAATCATTGAGGCAACGGAAACGTTAACCGACAACTTCCGGCGGTGCGTCATTGTGAAGAACCCGGAACAGAAACAAGATGTACAAGTTTCTCCACTGCTCCTACTAACGGCATCTTGGAAGTAATTTATAAATGGGACATTTATTGATTTTTTTTTTTTCGATTGATATGCTTTTGGCAATGTGTAGATTATTTTGTTACAATGAACAGTGGTACGTTCAAACCATACATGATGAGATAATTTGATTTTGATCTGGATTGTAAGTGTGAAATATCCTTTGTCGCGTCAAAAAAGTCAATAAAATGAAAGCCCTAGCTTTACTCAGATCTCTAAATTTCTTGATCTAGCCTAGACCAGTTTTACTTTAATCGCTTCATCAGTTGACTGCGAAGTAGGTCAAGTAGTCATTAAAAACTACATATTATTCTGTCAAATTTGAGTTTCAAGCTTTCAGAAAGTTTAATTCTGGTTATCTTATGTGGAGTGTTGCTTCAGTAGATCTAGATCTAGATCTAGACTCTGGATCTAATTTAGTCTAGTAATACATGTAGTAGAGTGTTAGATATAGACCCATATTAGATTTATATCTGGATCTAGTAATATATCAGTTTTCCTTGTCCTGGATGAGAAATTTTGCAGAACAAATCATAATTGTTCTTAGTGAAGTTAACAAGGTACTGATAGGAGAGAATTTCAATCTAGTTTAGAGTCTAATTTCCTGAAACAAAGTAATGTTAATGCTGAGATTGTCAGCTGTGATTATCCTTGAATTTAATCTTTTTTGTCCAGGGACACTTCAACAACCTTTGAGTTTTGCAGAACTGGGTTCATCTCAACTGAGAGGAATGAACTTTTTATGAACTTATAGAAGAGTGACTGCTGTGCAAAGTATTTATTTATTTTCATCATGGTAAGTCAAGTTTGTAAGTGCTATATTCTAGTTGGTTTTATATTTAAATAAATGTGTTGCATTTAATTTAAAAACATGATTACTACATCGGGAATGTCAAACTTCTCAACTTTAGTTGGAAATGTTTTTGATCAGTTGATATGATGACAGATTTAAAATAAATGTTTAAAAAATGTGACACGTCTTGCACGATAATAGTGAAACCAAAAGTGCAATAAAAATTTGCATTTGCTCTGGGCAATTTAAGCCAAGTCAGCTTTCTGTTGTGTGTTTAAAGATCAAGATTGAAGTTCACAGTGCTTTTATTCCTCATACTTGTATACTTAACAACATGCAATCAAACAGTTGCATGATAGTTGTCGATGGAAAGTCAACACATAAAAGTGTTGAAAAAAATAACAATGAAATGGCCATGGCCTTAGAAGGCAGTCATTCACAAGGTAGATTTAGATTCGATGATTATGATGATAACACTGCTTAGGGCATGTTTCTGTTTGTTTTGTCACTTTTTACTTAGACCCCCTTTTTTTTTTTTTTTTTGGTAAATACCATCCCATTTACCTGTCAAAAGTTGTACACTTAACATGCAAGGCTTGGATTTTTTGTAATTTACAGTAAGCAGATAGGACAGGACAGCCCTGATAAAATGGGTAGAGGCAGAAAGGAGGGGGTAGGGGAAAGCATTGGAAAATTTTCTGACTTTGTGGTGAAAATAGGTTAACATCCGTACCATATGCTTCATAGATTTTTTTGAGGGCATAGAGCTGCTCCATTTTGTCATTGAGTTACAAGGCATGTATAAATATATGTTATGTCATTTAAAAGTATTTTTCAAATTAAAATAGTGAAGTTGTTGATAACCATGGAATTTAGAAAAAGCAAATGAAAAAAACCCAAAAAAACTAGATTGCCAATTGTTGAAGCTTCACAAGTTTGTTGTTTCTAGACATTTTTTCTGTGATACAACATTTAAATTTTCAATAACAGATTGTGGAATCAACTGATATCCAGTAATGTTGGAGTGCTGAAAAATTTTCACTGCTCTTTAAATGCAGTGTTTACAATCATTTCAGACTGAGAAATTTGTTTTGAATGTGAGATTGTGAATGTTGTTTGAAGAGAAGTCAGCACACACTCTATCATATCTTAATATGATAGGATAAAGAGGATTCAAGTTCATTGTTGACTGATTTTCTATTTATATGCAAGAGCTGCAAAATGATATCTAACACTGTTAACAGCTCTGTTATGTTTGACCTTTTTTTTTTTTTTTGGTGAAAAACAAGAACATTTCATATAGAGTTCTAGAGGTTATATTTATGGAAAGATGAATATGGTGGCAATAAATAGAGGATAATAGTGACTGTTAATGACTGATGTGGTTTTTTTTTTCCCCCAGCCTTACCACTGGCAAAGCCACAATGTCAAAACAAGTGGTGTTGATGACATGGTGTTGCTGCAGAAAATTTCAGAGTCAGGAATCATGGAAAACTTGAAGAAACGGTTCATGGATGATGTTATATATGTATCCTTCATTTTTAAAAAATCAGTATCCACTGAAGTCTGGTTATATTGTCCAGCCATATATCTAAATGGTTTGACCAATGTCATGATATGTCTCTTCCTTCCTTTTTTAATTGGTCCCAGATTTTTCTATTGGAAGACACTTTGCAGTACTCATAACTACAACTTGATAACTGTTATCAGAAATTCTGGTGGACAGCATATACTTTATGTCAGTTATTGTTTTTAAAATTCACCCTCTCAGCTTTAAAGTTGACTTATACTCTTATAACCACAGTAACCTTAGCTAATTCAAGACATACATAGGACCAGTACTGGTGTCAGTCAATCCATTCAAAATGCTGAACATATATGGAGAAAAAGAAATTGAACTGTATCAGGGAGCTGTAAGTAGACTTTACGATCGTTCACTGTGAGATTTAAACATGCTTCAGTCTACCAAAATAATTTTTGTGAGGATAAGTGACATTTGCCAGAATCAAATTAAATGAAAGGGAAGAAGCTAAATGCTGTAGCTGGATGTTTGAAATTGGCTTTTTGTTTTGTTTAATCTAATTATAACAAAGAATCAGTGAAAGTTAATATCTTGGATCATGATGACCTTATTTACTGTGCTTATGAATAGCTAATTTTCTGAACTGTAACTGTGTGCATACACCGCAAGATCAAGGCATTTGCAGTGTACCTTGTATTTATATGCTGTTTGGTTAATTTTTTGCGTAGTTTGCTCTTGAAATCGGAATTGGACAATTAGGATTTGCAGTGACTTTCATTCTATTTTTAGTCCCTGCTTCAGTCCATGAATAGAGACGAGAGTTCCTGAATTTGTCATGTCACAGAAGCTAAATTTGTCTCCAAAGTCAAATTAATATATTTCATCTTCAATTTTATTTGATAGGCCCAGTATGAAAACCCACCCCATGTGTATGCACTGACAGATAACATGTACCGAAACATGTTGATAGAAATGGAGAACCAGTGCGTCATCATCAGGTGAGATGATTGTGTTATGCATATCATCCAAGCCTTCTGCAACCCAAAAATCATTTTGTCTTCCTACTGTATCTTCCTACTGTCTCTGGATCAGCTGAGATTTTTCTCAATAGATAACATGACTATTTCAATTTGTTAAAATTACTTAAAGAGGGGCTGTGAGTCCTGAAAATAGGGTCAGGGACTAAAAATTAAAAAAAAAAGGGGGGGGGGGTTGCTATTTTTACACACTCTGAACTCTTGTCGTACTGGAAAAACAACGGATGGGGCCAGAAACATGAGCTTTATGCCCTAAAGCGGCATCAACACAGCACCACTAAATGATTGTTTAGAGAGATTATGAAAATTCAGTTGTGATTTTCTCAATATGTATGATTTTTCACTTTATTACCCAGCTTTTTTATTTCTCAACCAATTTCCTCCAAATCTTGGATATACATCCTCCATAGTATGTGTTTTAATAACATGTATCACTTTTTCTGAATTTCATTCCATTTTTTGAATGAAAATTAGATATTTGGTGGAAAATTGCAAAAAAAAATATTTTGTCAATATACATATTTAAACAATTTATACAAAATATTTTATGGTATATTATAGGGGAGTGGGGGATGCAGGTCCTGAGAGTGATTTTTCGAATGTTTGAGCTAGGTTTTTTTTGTGCTTCAAACTGTGATTCAGCATGTCTATATTAGAGGAAAAGTGTGGAATATTGGATTCTGTGTTTTAATAAGCTTAAGGTTTTTAGCATATTGAATGGAATAGCGGGAAATTTTGCGCACGAATAATATAACTCTGTATATAAGACATTGAAATGCATTTGTTTGTTTATATACCACAGAATAATTTGTATAAATTTTTGAAATATATTGATGGATGTAAATTTTTTGCAATTTTCCACCAAATATCTAGGTTTTCTTCAAAAACAGAATTGAAATTCAGACAAAGCAATGCATTTTGCTAAAACACATGCTATGGAGGATGTTTATTCTAAATTTGAAGGCAATTGGTTAAGAAATAAAAAAGCCTTGGGGAGTAAATGAAGAAAATCATACATATTGAGAAAATTGCAATTGAATTTTCATAATCTCTCTTTACAGTCCTTTAGTGGTGCTGTGTTGGTGCCATTTTGAGGCATAAAGCATGTATTTCTGACCCCATGCGTTTTTTTTTTCTTGATATCAGAAGAGGTCAAAGGGTGTAGAAATAGCAAAACCCCATTTTTTATATTTTATAGTCCTAAAATCTTATTTTCAGCAAGTTATTTAAATCGTCTCTGCAGGTGTATGCATGGAATGCTTTGCAATTATTCAAACAAAAGAAAACTTACCAGAACATTCAAACTATGTATTCCAATTGCCTCTCATGATTAAGAAAGCAACTGCAATACAATTTTCAAATTCCTTTTACAGGCAAGTTTATACTCTGATATAAATGATTTTGTTATTCCTTGTTGAGGATTTGCAGAGAAGAAGAAAGCAAGTCTTTAGCTGAAAATAGCATCACGAAAAAGATGAGTTGAGATGTGTATCAGAAACGTTTAAAGATGGAAATGGACGCATGTCATATACAGTTTGCAGAGGTTATTCAAAACTTTTTGAGTCAAAGTATCTAGAGCCAACTTAAACCATAACTATGTTAATTAAGAATTAATCTGTAATGTTTTAACTCAAAATAGTAGATAAGAAAGACTCAGCACAACTATGAAAGCAGAAGTGGATGAGCTCATGGAAGAGTAAATGGGTGGTAAATTTTCTGAGTCATCACAGATTCACTCATGATAAAATGAAAGCATATTTATATTGTGCTGTAGTTTATGTTTAGATTAGTTTTATAGAATGATTTAATTTGTGTGTCAGCCAAAGGATGATTTGTCTCAATTTCCTGCTCCCCCAGTAATGAGGGATGTGAATTGCAGATATAAATACCATACTCCCCCGAAAATGGGGGAAAAAAAAGCTCACATAAGCTGAAGAGAGAAGTAGAAAAGGCAGGACCTTTAGCATAGACTGGGTGAGTTTGACCTGATGTTGTGAGTAGTTGGACCCAGCAGTTCAAAGCTTTTCCTGTTTGTCTGTGTTGGCTGGATACAAAACTAGAGTGGTCTGATTTACAGAAAGTGAATCTATTGGTATCATATGTGCATTAATAACTTTTTGTTCCTGTTGTTATTTCAGTGGTGAGAGTGGAGCAGGGAAGACTGTGGCAGCAAAATACATCATGGGTTATATCTCCAAAGTTTCGGGTGGTGGACCATTGGTGCAGGTATGCAAACATCAATCTCTGTTGAAAGTATACTAAATCACATTTATTTATAATAATAATGGTCAACCTAAGATAGCAGACTATAGCACAAAATATACTGTACATTTTTATCACAGGTGGACACTTATACATAAAATAAAACAAACTTACATTTAGACCTGAAGAGATGTAGTAATCCCAGTTTACATGGATTTTTAGGAAAGTGTATTTTTCTATGAGATCAGAAATTTGTGATATAAATTGTGCTGCAATTGCAAATATATTGAACATTAAAAGTTAAACTTGCATTCATAAAATGAAAAATGTTTCATATCGTTACATTCATATTTCCATAGAAAATAAAACACATTGCATATTGTTAAATGTTAGTCAGACGATGAAAGTGTTCCATATGTGCTTTGAAAATGGTTTTGACTTGTTTTGCTTTGTACCATGTCCCTACTGCGAGTTTGGCAACTCTTGGCAGCACGCATGCTTTGTGGATTTTGCTGTGAAGACGTGTATGCATAGTGTTAAGCTCTTACTATAGTCAGAGCAATTATGCATTGTAAACCTAACCTAGTCAGTATCTGAGTTGCGTAGGTGAAGTCTTCAGTGACTTCACAGTCCTACGGAAGTGAGTTGAGTTAAATCATTCTTGCAGGAGCAACCAGGGGGGGGGACGAATAGGTCGCAAAGCTTCCATCCGAGGAAGTGCCAGTCTTTTGCGGGCATTTCCTCAACAAGGGCAAACTCACCAAAGGAAAAACAAAAATTTGATAAAAAAGCAACATGAGTTTGGGGCCGAGTCTCCCTCATAATCGAGCGAGTGGTGCTGGGCCCCCATCGCCTGATGCCAGGAGGCAGGCAGGACAGCATACCAGACCAGACCTACTGATTCCTGTCTTAGCCTCCTCCGATTTCTCTGTAGTCCAAACATCAGGAGTTTGAGATCAAAAGGACAAGCAGACGAGTCCTTGAAACATTGGCCAGAGGCAGCAACCTCCAGCCGGGACCCCACTGCTGGGGCCCCGCGACCAGCCCCTGGCACCACTGCCGGCAGCACCCAACTTTCACCACCTTCTTCCTAACCTGAACTCGGACTTGAACTAGGGGCGGCATAGCCACTACCCTAGGTGTACCATTACGGGGTACACACCTAACTGACTTCATCTAAAGCGTGGGGCCGGGCCCCCTCATAAACGAGCGAGGGGGGACCCAGTCCTTCCGCAGTGACCCTGATGGTCTGGATGGGAAATTTGCTTGCCCCGGCTCTTTTTACTCCTCGAGAAAGACAGGGGGAGTGACCCATCATTCGCTCTCTGGACTCTGATCACGAGATCATAGACGGCAAGGCCCAGCGTGCCACCAGTCTGTCTATTGTCAGTCTATGTTGACCGGGAAGCTGGCCGAGGCAAGCCGATCATGAGATCCCACGTACATACTAGCACTAGGACAGGTCCTGAATGAACTGCTAGATCGGTTTCCCCTATCAGACCACCGGGACGGAGGTTACATAACGACGTTACCCGGCGAAAGGTCCGGACAGCCCACCTGAATCTCAGCCGGCGAAAACCCGACCCCGAGGGGCCAGGAAATCGCCGTTGACCTGTTGCTGCCAGCGGGGAGGCGTCAGATGTGGACTTAGGCGTAAGTGGAGAACCCACGAACCATGGCCAAATTGCTATCTCAGGCCGGTGCCCTTTAAAGCGTGCGCCTTTGCGATGTTTCATGCCCACGCTCCCTTTGGGGTCTACGGCATGTCATCGAAGCAACAGACTTGTTTTGCTCGTTGAGTTGGTTATAAATAGAATGAAAGGGAGATAACAATTTTTTATTAAATGTTTATGTTAAGTATGAGAAACAAACACAGCAGTTCCAAGTGGAACACTGACATAATAGCTTGATTGACCCATGGTGAGAAGTCTGCCCTCAGACCGAGCAGGTACCTATATGCTTGGTTAGTGAGTGAGCACATGAAGTCAAATTACAAACATGTTTAGAATGTGGTAATTCCTCCATCTGTCAAAATATAATTATAATATTTTAAGGGTTTTGACAAAGTGATGTCATTGAGAGTAAGTGCTCATAGATTAAATTGGTAGTTTTGCATACATGCATGTGTAATTCAGCGGTAAAGTAATGAAATGATTTGAGTGTATAGATACACATTCAGTGGTCCCTGCCTAAGAGCCCGGTGCCCAGGAGACATAAAAAAGGGGGCTTTTAGACAGACAGGTTCTTAAGTGGATTGAAAAATTATGCAACCTATCTGGTCACAGGCTGTCTTCACTACTACAATTAATCCGGGCCCTTTATGAGCCCGGTGTTGGATCAAGATACCAGAGTACTTATGGTATAATTCCACATCATACTATCCACTTGAGAGAAACGCACAGTGCTAGATGTGCAGTAAAATGGGGACGGAGGTGGAAAGAATAGGTAGACAAAGGAGTGGAAGTGATGGTTGATGTATGACTGCATAATCAGGCCATGCTGTTGACTAACCCGTAACCATTTCTTTGTTTGACAACACGTGGGACAGCACTTGTGATTGGCTCCTTGAGGACAAGGAGGTGTAATTTTAGCTTCTTGACTGGTCAGCTGTTTTGCTACTTCGGTTGGTCTGTAAACACTTGGGTCATTCATGCGTTTATCCGCAGGGTAGCATAGCAATATCATGTTTTCAACAATGATATCATTATGTGAAAACTCATACGGCGTCTAAGCGCTAGGCAGTATTGGTGTAACTATAGGCTAAAAAGATCAGAAATTGCTACATCTAATTATAACACACACAGGGAAGAAGGCTGTACTTATTCACATAGATAAATCTTTAACTAACGGTAATGATCAGTTAATCATGGTAGTGAAGACAGTCTGTGGTCATATGGGTTGCATAACTTTTCAATTCGCCTAAGAACCCATCCGCTTAAGAACCCGCTTTTTTTGTCTCCCTACGATGGGGTTCTTAGGTGGAGACCACTGTATTCTGAATTGTTTGTCAGTCACTTCATCCCAATAAAACAAAACTATGGCTAAGACTGAAAATGTAGCATTGAACATTTGAATCTGAATAATGATGCAAACTTACAAAAATGTTTTAAATTATATTGTTATAATCCAAAGTAAAATCTTCCTACATAGGCAATATATTATCATATCTCATGCCACGTAATTAATTGAGAATACTATTGTTATCTATTCAGGACTGGAAAGAAAATTTCTTCCACACCAACATATTCAATTCCCCACTTGAACGTGGTCATTACCCATGGCCTGAAAGAAGAGAGGATCTAGATCTCTACACAAAACCACCCCCAGATTTTGGCAATAAGGAGCCATTTTCCATTCATCTGGCTGGCATCCATCAAAAAGAGGAGAAAAAATCTAGCAAACTGCGGTATGACATATATGCCTCTGAAACTACTCTCAAAAGACATAATGGTATCAAAAACCCTTACAGTAGAAGAGTATAGTGAAATAAGCAGCACAATATTAACAGAGAATTACCAAAGCATCAATTATTGCCTTTAAGTGATGCCATTTGAATAGGCAATATCAAAAATGAAAATTTTAAGAAATGACTACCACTGTTTCGCTGTGTCCTAATCAAAAATAGAATCTTTAAATTTAATTATTATAATCCTACATTTCTGGAAGTATTTATTTCAAATGGAGATTGCCTAAATTGACATATAAATTACTCCCTGGGTCAATTTAACAAAAAAAAATTTCTACATGTGAATATTTACGTAAATGACCTGTTAAAGAAATGATGTGATTATTATCATTGAAAAGCTTCTCATTATGGTTACTTTTTGTCTGGTGTATAGAGAGCTGGAAGACTGGAAGTCGCGTATTGTGGTTGTTGATATCAATCAGTATTTCCATCGCGTATTGCCAGCCACAGAGATGAAAATGAAAGGATTCTATTCCAGTAACCAGATAGACAGACAATGTGGACTACTCAAAGATCATCCTCAGTAAGCTAAACTTAAAATGACCTATATATAAAATGAAAGTGGCCCTTTGTAACTTTAGAAGCTTTTTACTTTGATGTAAAATTTATCAAATGATCTAAGAAACTGAAGTATGTTATCCTATTAAAAAATATATATATATATAATTATCTTAAAAAAAAAAAAACATAAGCTATGATACTTTTGTTGTTACACTCCAGTATGCATCATTTATGTAGTTGAAATATTTTTTTTTCCTTCCATTACATGTCAACATCACTTGATGTTAATAAAAGTTTGAAATTTAGAGTTATCCCAGGCAAGGGATGAAAGAATTTATAATGTATTCCAGAAACCATAGCATCCTATATTTACGGGGATTGAAACTGGTACAGTCATGATGGGCATTCGACATGCTATTTTGAAGTTCATGGATTCAGAAATGACACATAAATGAGAACTCACAAAATAAAATGGGATGGTTATTGTGTCATATTTATAGTTGTTGTCTTTTGTATGCACAAATATGGTGCCTTTCAATGCAAGAAATAGGATTATCTGTGCATGCCCAACTTGAAGTTGGTAGAGATTTTGAGTCTGCATTTAATTTGTCCTTTACTCCACCAGTCCTATTCTTCAGATATTTAAATGCCCAGATTTTCATTGTGCATAACAAATAAAACACATCATTTTGTCCTTGTGGCCTGGGATGACTGTTAAACATTAGATTCTTATGAAGTATTACAATAGACTACTTTTTGTACTCCCAGGAAAAGCACTCTGGTCATGTCTGGTCCCAGCGTCAGTGACATTCCACCTTTGGCTGTGGTCAATGACCCTTATTTGGATACACTGGCTAGATCGCATGGGGTTCCCTTATATCCAGCCATACCTCCAAGTGCCTATTCCAAGTACTGTGGCTTTAAACCTGGACAACTACCTCGTCCTTGGGCTGACAGTATCAATCACATACCTTGTTATGATTATGAACACAGAAGATTCCAGGAACTCAAAGGTCATGATTTCAAGTAAGTAGGAAACATCTGTTCAATAAATATTTTGAATACTGGGTCAAAATTATATTACTGTACACAATTATGAAATTGTACATCACAAGTTTGATTGCTTCACAAGCACCGTAAAATTTCAAAATGCTTCAAAATACTTTCGTGTGGAATGAAATGAAATCTTTCAATTAATAAAAACCTTTCATTTCATGCAGCTCAGAATTTTCCTTGTATTTTGTTTTAACTTCGCAACAGTGGTGCCATGGATACCTATGTGGATGTACACTTTATTACTGTAAGTGATATATCCCTAATCAGGGTTTTGTGAATAAATGTCTTTTTATGTCATTTATAATTGTTCACGGAAATATTGAACTAATACTTAATGCTGATTTCTGTATTCTCAGTGTTTACCATAAAAATCGAAATAAACTGAGTTTGCGTCCCATTGTAAGCCTTCGACCGGAGGAAAGAGACAATCATCTGTTCCGCATCCCTTTCTCTGCAAATCCCTATGCACATCCTCTTCCTGACCTGAGTGCAAGGTCATTCACAGCTCACCCCTTACTACACCGCTGTAACAGTCATCAGTTGGCAGTTGGATGTGAAAACACAGGCAATCAAGAGATGCCTCCAGTGTTAGGAACAGAGACATCATCCACCGAACAGCAAAGCCCAATGAAGACAGAAGCAGAAGGTGGTACCAGTTTAGTGGTTAATCCTCCAACTGAGGCTGAGAAAAGTATACAACAGCCAGTGCCGGTTATGGCTTGATGAGGTGAAAATGCGAGCTCTGGAGCTCTCCAGATAAATGACTTCAAGTTTCACCAATTTCAGTATTGAAAAGGTCCTTTTATGAAAATTAATTGACCAGATGTGATATCCCTTTGTGTGATTACAAAAATGTACATGTTTTTTTTTTTCATTCCTACCTTATGCAACTTGGTGGGTATTTATTACAAAGTATTTCTGGTGGATTCATAGCTCAAATGTCACTGTTTTTTAAGTAAAAATCTAGGCTTTTCTGTTACTACAAATCATACATTAACACTCTCTTGCCAAAAAAACTACCTGCCTCAAATATCGTTTGACCTGTCTCTTTTTGTTTTAACATTATCTGGTTTTCTTTTTAAATTCAGTGTTATGTGAAACGATCACCATATTTGCAGTCATCCGCCTGGAACATGTTAGAAATGTGATTTAAATCGCAAGGCCTTGCTAGAATAATAAGAGTAACAGCTGCTTTAAGTAATTAAGATTGCAAAATACAGCTTCTTCATAAGTCCGATGTGTTTGGATAGATTTCTCCAGGATGAAAAACAAAAAACAAATGTTAGTCCTGTTATATTATGAAATGGATCTTAGTTATTGAAAAATTATTAATGAATTGGACAATGAGCATTGATTTGTTTCATGCTGTATGGCTGTGATATATTTCATCATTGTACATTTCATATTGTACATCAATAAATTGTCATGAAGTTAATAATGTTAAATAGTATACTTTGATAAAAATGCTGCTTGATTAACTCACAGCGCTGAGCATTGTTTAATGATATTGTTTACATCTTATCACATTGAAAAAGTATAGTTCAACAAGAGTACAAGACTTCTTTTGAGGGCTCTACACACATAAACTAGAATGAACCGATAGTTTTAACTGGAATGAGAAATAGAACTGCAGTTTGTATGACAAAAGCCCATGGATTTAATTCCGAACTGTCAGGTCACCAAAATATTCAGCCTGCTTGATTTTTTTTTTATTTTTTATTTCACAATGCTCTCATCCCTTGCAGATAGTATAGCGAAAGTGGCATAAAAATTGGGTTTCTTCCTTTGAATTGTATCAAGGGGGAAGAAACAGGTGGCATTTCAACAAGTCAAACAGTGATCAAATTGAAAATAACCATTTACAAATTCAGCTTCCAAAATGACCAAAGTTGATGCATAAATTAATCTTTTAGTGCCTCTTTAGTAAGGTAGCAATTATTTTTAAACGTAAGAGCCCTCACTGCATGCTGTTCATCAAGTAGTTTACTAGTAGAATTGTGTGGTATGGATGTGGGATGTTGAATGGCACAAAATATAGTTTTACTGACAGCTTCAATTTATATTGGAACCCATTAGTTTAGAATGAAGGCATGCAGGGCTCTTTACACTTTTTTTTTTAGTATGGAGAAGAGAACAGCCCAAGTATTCCATGTATTTCTGGGAAACCTGCTCAGTTCCTGCATAATACACTCCACATTTACAGAATATAGTGCTTTGAA
Organism: Peronia verruculata; assembly: GCA_038406235.1. Taxonomy (NCBI): domain Eukaryota; kingdom Metazoa; phylum Mollusca; class Gastropoda; order Systellommatophora; family Onchidiidae; genus Peronia; species Peronia verruculata. The sequence goes on from JBCAUA010832976.1 coordinate 13,054, forward strand.
CATTTGGAGATGTTTCACTTTAAGTGTGTGGTGTAAATCAATACTCTCTCAGGTGTTTCAGGTGACAAAGTTTATCAAGTGCACCCAGGTAATTTGCGTATGAAATATATGTTATGAGAATTTATTTTTTGTATAGTGTATTACAGCTTGACATTCTATGTGTTTTGGCACATGGCAGTTTTGCAATTCTCTATATAATTCCATTCCTTAGATTTCCTCTCCCATATACCTTGACTTGGCTGAACAGAAAATGCTCAAAAAATTACTTTAGAATATAGTGCAACATATTTGGAAATGTTTTATTGGAAAAATCATAAGATTTAAAGGAAAACAAAATAGATATGTAAGCATTTGTGAAATTTTAGAAAAATTTCCTTCCAAAAATAATACAGCACTATCCACTTATATCAGCATTGCTTATATCGACATTGTTCCTGTTTTAACATACTTATTGGATCCCAGTTTTTCTCTTCTGTATTTTTATTAAATATATTGACATTTTATTGCAGTCAGTCCTGTTGTGTCAATACATTCAGTATTTTTTACCCCCCTTATGCTCTTAGTATACCCAGCATAGTCATGCTCTTGCTGACAGCAGTTCTTTGTAAAGGTAAACAAAGGTGATTGCCTGTTTTTCACTATTTCACTTGTCTGCCTGGGCTGATTGTATGTTGGATCGTATGTTGCTCAGGCATGCAGGTTTTGTTACGAACAATATTGTTGTGTCTAGCTGGACCACGCCTAATTATTAGATGTGTTGTTGTTGTTCTTGTGGTGGGGTTTAATGACACATCAACACAATTACAGCTATATTGTGTCAAATACAGTTAGATACATTTACGCATCATGATATCAAGAAGAAGAGTGAAAAGGAAGTGGGACAGAAGACGGGGCAAGGAGAGAGAGAGAGAGAGAGAAGGAAGAGATATCTCCCTTGGAATGTTGAGGATGGCACTCCATGGGAGACACCCCAATGATGGCAGGTTTACACCGCCTGCAGGTGGGAGCAGAGAACCTACTTAT
>JBCAUA010832987.1:0-14076 GCA_038406235.1 Peronia verruculata
GTGTGTGTGTGTGTGTGTGTGTGTGTGTGTGTGTGTGTGTGTGTGTGTGTGTGTGTGTGTGTGTGTGTGTGTTAAGGCGACTGTTGGTCGTTATCATTTTCCCCTTATCACTAGTATGCATCTTTGGGAGTCATGGTTACGCAAGTCTGTGGACGGTTATGATGTTATCAAATATTCATAAATGTCTTTATGGGGCGACATGGCATTCGAAATCAGATAATAGACTTAATTCTATCACTTAGGATGAATGGACAATTTGTGCTCACACGGAGGTGATTCTGTAGGAAACACACACACACACACACACACACACACACACACACACACACACACACACGTTAACAGAGTTGACAAGTTACCTTACCACTGATTCCACATTCCCTGTTGTGTTACACGAACTGTTTGCTTAAAAATAAACTAGCTAAATCACACCAATCAAAAACATAATCAACAAATAAAAGCAAATGAAATAAGACTAATTGGTATAATACTGGTAATAAAATAAATGAAACGAAGACAAAAAACGCGGCAACAGGAAACATGTTTTCCTTACACTGTCAAAAGTCTTCAAAAATGCCAAGGTTATGACGTAATGTTATAGCTAAAAGATGTCTTGCTGTACAATACTTTTTAGGCTATGTTGTCAAATTTTGTCAAACATTTGGCACCCAATGGAAACTCCAAATGCGTACCGTAAAAGCACAACCAAAAATGTTTGCCGCAACATTTATGCTGAATTGGTGGTAATATCACAGCAAATGACTCTAAATTTATACACAGTTTTTCCAGTCTGGCTAAGGTTAAACTAAACCATTTGTAACGAATCATGTTGTGCAGTGTGCACACGAGAGGTCATATGCATATTCATGTAGTTATTTGTAGCGCGGGGTCAGGAGATCCAGTACGTTCCAGTATGTTCCCGGCCTGGCCTTACATGCGTGTGTGCTATAGCACGTGACACATCAGTCGTATCGAGAAAGCACTAGAAGGAAGCTTCTCTATGGCCGAAGTATGTATAAATACAGAGCCATGTCAGTGAGAGGGAGAGGTGTCTACAGTACGAGTGTACTAGCGTTAGATAGTAGCTGCCTATGCGTGTTCTGCGCCCGTACTTTATTGTATATACTGTGTAATATAGCCGACCACCTGGATTAAATTCTGTGTTATTATTCGACTTGGAGGACTTTTGTTTTCATTTCTCCGCTATTGTGTGAGTCTCGTTCACATTCACCGCCTGATTGCCACTTATAAGTCACGACCATATCTACTCAACATTGAGAACTCGTGACACCATTCAACCTACCAACATTACAATTTGCACCATGTCACTGTTCCTCTGCTAGTATAACAATACGAACACAATGCCCCCCAGAGGCCATCTCAGTTCCTCACAAAAATGTCATCCTTCTCTCCTTCCTGGATCTCTCATTGCTCACCCAGATCACAGCAACTTGACAAGCAGCCACCGTGAACATGCTGGATTCCTAAAACACGAGCTTCAATAATAGCTACAATAATTCTCTCATGTATTATAGAGTAAATAGCTACAACAGCTACAACAGTTTTCCTTGCCTGCACTGTGACAGCTGGACATCTCCACAGTCTCTCAATCTTGGACAGGCGTTTCACTGGTGGTCATCTTGAAAAAAAAAAAAAAAATCCGCGACTCCTCAGCTGTAGATGTCACGAACAAAGCAGTAGCATAAATTCAGAAAACATCATATCACAGAAAAATTCTTAAAGATAACTACTTTCTGGGACGTACTGGATAAAGTTGGCTTATATATGTCTTTCAAATTTGTATGTCAGATTTAGTAAAAATACTGAGGCAGATTACGAAACAGAAACTATTCCTATTTGTAACTTCAATTCGTTTTTTTTTTTTTTCCTTCCATGCTCTCATCTAGGGAAAGGCAGACAGAAACCTTGACAGTAAAAGAATAAAGGCCTCGAACCCATTAAAAAAAAAATCTTGTAGCAGTACTTTTAAGTTGCGCCGCGGGACATCTCTGGGATGCTGACGTGGAGATGATAACAACCTCTTTCGCGGCCCGATGTGCTCACAAAAAATGGCTGAAATAGTCTACAGATAGACTGAAAGGTCTACAAATATTTAACCTTAACAAAACAGGAAACAGTAAGGAGTTTTCTCAAGAAAGATTACTAAACTAATATTATTTTAAAGTGCACACATTAACTAAAATTCAAAGTGAAGCACAAACAGACAGATTTGATTACAGCTAGTGAAGTAGAGGTTTAGATTTTAAAAATCACTTTGAGCATCTCCTTACTATTTTCACAAAATCAACTCATATTGTTCTCAAGAGCGGTGATTTGACAATTCCCTGCAAAATCTCCGTCGTTGTGTCGTATAGCTTAATATGTCTCGCAGCCAGTCAAGATGAGACTTATGTCGATCTTTTACCAATTGGGATTTTTTGTATCATATGGTAGCTTTTTTCACACCCTGTCAGGTGAAGAAAAAGATTTTGAGCTGGCTGTATTTTAGCTAGAGATATTGCAGTTTAAAGTGACAAGGGAGGACCCTCCAGCAATGGCAGACATTCTCAAAGAGTCGAGTTTAATTGAACGGTCGAACGCATAAATCTGCATACCTACCTCACAAAAAAACCCGATTTTAATATATTTATAAATCGAGGGTAAGACCGATACTGCCTTGTTCAGAAATGAAACACTTTCAATTTCTGCAATAAAATAAAATTCAATGTCTGACTCCCCTCATCACATTCAAACGTCCGATTTCCCTGTTCTAGCCCATCAATTTACTTCTCATTTCGACTGGCCGGGAGACATATGTGGATACTCTTACAAAGACAGCATTCACCACAAACAAAGCTTCATACAAGACCAATAGTTAATGGCTGTCTTCCATCAGACCCAGCTGTATGTTCAGCTCTTAGAACATCAGAACTGACAGACTGCAAGAGACGAGAGTAAGATATAGACCTGAGAATGGTTACCAAATTTAATGAGGCCATGTCTCTTGACTTGGTATTACTGAGACACAAAATAAAGACATAATCACTAGATTGCAGGCATGACAACATGCTGGAGCAGTTAAAACGTGAATTTTCTTCCAAACAAAATGGGAATGATGTCTGTTTAGTCCAGTACTGTAAACTGGGAGAAGTCTGAGTCAAGTCCTGATAAAATAAGAATGGAAATGATTTTTTTTTTTTTTTATTGGCGGGATTCAACATTTTGAATAGGATCTAGCCATTGTGTGATGGTAGGGGAAAACACATCTTTTTATCTATGTACTTTTTGATAACTGAAATTTGTTTGTCTCTTTCATCGTGATATCGGCACCAGTGTCTACATACTATGGTAATTTATCATTTCAGCAAGATTATGGGATCTGGGGAAGAACGAACTGTAAAATCAATTACAAGAGAACACTCCCCAGGTTCTGTTATTATATTCATCAATTTCCCTTACCACCACCCTATTTATTCTACAAATTCTTTGCGAATAACCTTCATTAAATGCCAGTGCCTGTCAAATGTTGAATTAATGAACGGATGTCTGCATGTCACAACGCCTATTATAATTGTTGTCGGATCAATGCAAAGTAATTACCCCACCTAAAAAGACAATAATTAGACAAGGTAAGGACGCATCCATGACACAATTCCTGCCTGTTTCTCTCTGAATCTTTGCTACAAACAAATCAGCTGTTATGTTTACTGAATGTCTTCCCTCCCTCCCCACGAGTGAAATTACATATTGATTCTATTTCACCTGTCCTTCAGCATGTCTTAAAATAAAAGTAATGTTCAGGATAATACAGCTTCCAAGTGACAGTTTAAAATAAAAAAAAAAGTAGCACTCAAATATTTCCAGTCGTTTTGAACACGAAAATAGATGTACTAGATATCTCAAATGATAAAAATCTTCTTTTTCTGCGGGTATCGAGAAAAAACTCCAAAATGATTTGGCGATGCTATAGAAATCACTTCAACATTTATTGCCTCATTTGTTTGACATTCTACATTCAACATCCCTCAGCTGCAGTTTCAAACAACAGCCAGGGGGCAAATAGAAGGAATGAACTGATCAACGTTACAGATGTTTATGAGATTGGAGAGACTGCAATGGGTTCCTCCTCTTATTATGTAACACTGACTAACTTCTCAGATGATAGAACAACTGAAGTGTTATTGATAATGTTATATAGTGCCATTTGTCCTTTACTTTGTATTTTCGGAATTGTTACAAACGTCATCAATATTATCGTCTTCACAAAGCAGCGTTTTGAAGACACCATCAACATAAGTTTGCTCGTCCTTGCTGTCTCTGACTTGGGAACTTTAACAACGTCACTATGGTTAGCCATTTGCTTCAGTCCATGGATGCAATACACAGACATCCCATTCATCTTTGAAGATATCGGATATACGACTGCAGGATGGCCTCGGGCATTGTTCACACGTGTAACTGCTTGGATCACAGCTTTCATCACATTTGAGAGATGTCTGTGTGTAGCTATGCCACTCAAAGTCAATTTGATTTTAACGCTGAAGAAGACAAGAACCATCATTGCTGTGATATTTACTATATCGGTAGGGACAGCCATACCTCCATATTTCACTAGTTCCTTGGTTTGGAAGTTTTCGCCAGTAAACAACAAATCTGTTTTAGGACTGACTTTTTTTGAAGATCGGAAAGAAATAGACAACGTTGTTTTTATTGTTAGCGGCATGATACTGCCTATGTTGGCCTTCGTGATTGTTGTGATTTGTACAATTATCTTATCTGTCAAACTCAAAACTATAGCCATCTGGAGAGAACAATCGGTCAAAAGCGTTGTAACAGTTCTAAACAGGGAAAGGAAAACCATTCGTATGGTGACGCTTATATCCACCATTTTTATTGTTTGCTTCATCCCCAACGTCTTGATATTTTTTGGTTTGTCTTATGAACCGGAATTTAGTATTGATGGTGACTACAAGAACCAACTCAAAGTTTTGGCTGCCGTTTGCATAATCTTTGAATCCGTCAACGCCAGTATCAATATTTTACTTTACGTCAAAATGAGTTCGAAATTCAGAGCTACCTTTAATACATTATTTTACAGAACATTGAGCAGTGAACATTAAATGTATTGATCCGTATCACGTGTGATTAGGCCTCTCATATAAATACATATTTTTCAGAAGTTTATTCTTGGTAAGCTACTCTCACTCAAAAGTCTCTATTCGTTGTCTACTAACTGCAAATTCCGTGACAATTGTTTAGGACATCTTTGAATATGTACGGACATAATATATACGCATTCGGACAGCAGTAACAAACGTGTCTCAATATTTTTGCTTTGAATGAAAGACTGCTAACATTGTGTCTATTATTTTCCTGTTTATGCCTCTTCTGACTTTCTCCGGTTATGCCCGCCCCCACACCGTACCAACTCTCTCTTTCTCTCCCCCCCCCCCCTTCTCTGTCTCTCTCTCTCTCTCTCTCTCTCTCTCTCTTACTCTCTCACTATCTCTTTCTATACCCATAGATCTATATACCGTTATATTGTACTTATTTCATTCTAGGATTCATTTTCTCTCTAGGAGCCATTTTTTCTCTGTCTCTCAGTCTGTCTGTCTATCTGTTGGTCTGTCTGTCTATTTTTTCTCTGCCTGTTTATCTGTCTGTTTCTATGTCCGTCTATCTGTCAGTCACTTTATTTATCTTATCTGTCAGTCTAATCTAGACTCTATATATATTCGATCAACATTTGTAATATACTTATCCAATCTGTCTGTGCTCTATCTATAAACTGTTTTGTAGGGACTACATCAATAAAGTCTATTTACGTTATCTTACTGTAATTCATTGTCTCTATCTGACTTTTTTATTTATTTTTTGTTTGGCGATCATTTTCCTTTTCTTTTTTTTTTCTTTTTTTTTTTCTTTCTTTCTTTTTTTCTTTTTTTAATTTCTCTGTTTATTCTTTTTTCACAAGTGTGATTTAAATACTTTGAAAGTAATATATTTTCATTTAATTATAATTTGGATTGAATACTTGTGGAGCTTCATGTGAACAAAAAGATGTGATAAAAATGATTCTCGTAGTTCATTCATTATGCGCTAAGAATTAAGAGATGGAACATTAAATGATATGATAATTAATAAATGGGCCATTAACACATTGGTTGGTGAGCTGCAATCCTTCACTCTCGTGGCTCACATCTAGAAATCATATAGACCAAACAACAGCATTGGGACAGGAGAGACGATGGAGAACTTCGAAATTGGCAATACATAGCGACTTCTACTCCATGATAATTCAGAACGTATAGGGTTTATCTCCCAAGGCCACCAAGGTTTAATGTTTTAGTGATGAAGTCCGGTTGTGACCGTGTGTAAAGCGCTTCGAGCCTTTTGGTTATATTTTTCTTATATGTTATGTTTTTCCCTGTCTTTCTTCCCCCCTCCTCCACCCCCACCCCCCCCGCACTCCCCTTTTTTTTTTCTCCTCTTCTAAACACGCTGACAAAATTTGAAAATGTTACGCGTTACATTTGCAGATTAATGTCACTAGCCATTACTAAAATGTTAGGATGAAAAGAGCCATCAAATACAGAGAATGTGAAATCCTTTTTTTACTTTTTGTTTTCACAGTGAAACCATCTATTCTAACCTCTCAACAAACTGTGTAAGGGACGGCTAATTTCTGACCCATCACATCTCTGTTCCAGAATTCAAAGAAACGTCATGAGAGAAATGAAAGTTGGATGATGTTATCCCCCAGTCTACGTGAAAATGAGGTTAAAGGAATATTTATTGAGTCACTAAGCCATGTTAGCAATCAGTACCACGTTTAACCCTTTGAACCATGAACCTCTGATTCTATCTTGACCCACCATCGGACCTCCTGGACACTTGGCCTTAGATTTACGGTTTACCGGGCATACGGTGTGTAGGCAAATTAGCGCATGCCCGGTTTAACGGGTATACGGGTTCAAAGGGTTAAGTGTATAGTATAGGGTAACAAAAAAGAGAGTTGAAACTACTGGAGGAAAAAAAGGTACAATAAGTTATTAAAATTCATCTTCATCTATATTGCAAATCATCCTGTGCCCCTTAGGCCCAAAGAATGAACAAAAGAATTGTTGTTTAGCTCCCAGAGTGCCAGACCTGAATAACTGGAGTCCTGAGAACTGGAGTCCTGAGAAATCCTTTCATTTTTACTTCTTGATATTATAACCTTTAACTCGGCAACAACTGAAATGTCCAGTCATCGTTTGAACGTAGTATGGTCTCAACATTTTACTAAAGCCACTCATTCAAACTCAACACCTGCTATAGAGTGAGGACGAAATAGTCCTGCTTTTGAAAGTGTTAAGATCATCTAAAAGATGATATTGAAGAAATACTCGTAGCTTTGCCGAGAGATGTGCAGGGCAAGCAAAGGTCAAACTGGTCCATGAATGATTTTCATTGAACGACAAAATAAAATGCAATAACATGAAGTTTCTAGAAACATCTACCAAGGCGAAGAATGGGGAAGGGGGGGGGGGGCATCATCACTGGTGTCTGCAGAAGAGAAGCAATTGAGGAAATTTATTGGTACTGCATGTTTTGCCAGATAAAGGATTACCAGCAAATGTGGGCCGAGAATAGCTCATATTGGACAAAGCAAAAACCTGGAAAACCCCACCGGCGTGTTTGTACCCCTATGCTCACTGATGTTTGTTACCACTCCACCACGAGATCAGAGAACAGTTGTCACCGGTCTCGTGCATTTTTTTATGCTTTTTCTGTCTTAGTAGTAGGGACCAGTTGTGAGTGTTTGTGTACCCATATACTAAAGTGAGACGGGGATTTCCAACCGTTCGCTTGGTCGGAACAAATCTATTTCATCACGTTCATGGTATGCTGAATGCATTGTAGTACGTTCACAGGATGAGTACTGTTTGCCCTGACTGAGCTTAAGAAAACACCCCTGCCATTCATAAACATCAAGGAGAACCCGAGGACTCGGAGAGGGTTCACCTGATCCACCTCAGACATTGTTCTAAATGTCAGGCATCAAGCCTAATGGGCTCCCTGTGAGGGAACTGGCTTGTAGGTGGATCACGTTGAATCATAAGCAAAATGATTCCAATAGCTTCGACCCACGCAAAGGCGTACACGCCTCCATTGTTATAATCACATCATGGCATTAGCATATATTTTCCAAAAATCTCTGTAGATATGTACCGATCTCATGCAGTTGCTCTGTTTAAATGAAACCCCACAACTAGAAGAATGTAATAGCGATCTACTTCATGAACCTCAATAACGAGCACTTCCGCAGAATATCACAGTAAGACCATGAAATGCAGCCATATTAATTTAAGTACCGACTTTCAGGGGCCTGCTACTAAAGTAACAACCATGCATTCAGATATCAGACTTCTTACGCTATTACAAATTCATGAAGTAGAAGGCAAGAAGCATGGCGTCTTAATTTATATCTGATGTTTAATCTAAATTTCCGTAACATGAGCACTTGACTTCCACTAACATAAAACTGCCAAAACATCAGTCTCAAATCTGTCTGTGAAGAAGTTTTGAGTATGGAACTTGCTGGACCCAGGAGAAGCTTGACCACTGGTATCCTTAACATGTCCACCAAAGACTGGTATTATTGCAACCTTAGGTGAACGCTACATTGAAGATATTCAGTTTTGAGTACAAAGCACACCATAAAAGATTTGCACTCTGCATTTGTTTAAAATCTATCTGCATAATAGACTTGGGGTATTCTCTAAGTATATATATTTATAGCAGGTGACTGCAGCTAGCAAGTGTTCAAAACAGTCATGTTCCTACTGGATAAATGCTACCAGGCAAACGATGCAATTTGATTTTTCGAAAAAGAAAACCTAGCCATAATAGAACACGGTGTATATCAAGACCACAGATAGGTTGCAACAGTCATTTTTAAAAAAAATAAATTTGAGAGTTCTGGTTTTTGCCCCTTTCTTCTTCTTCTTCTAAATATAATTTTTAAAAGTCATTACAAACTGCTACAGGCAGATCTAGATTTCAGTGTGATATATTATTATGTTCATGTTCCAGAAACGGCAGTAAAAAAAAAAAAGTCTACAAGCAATAAAAACGGATTATTTTCCAACCATACTGTATGATATTTGAAGAGGCATTCAGATTGACTCCTTGACACTTGCAAGACTAAAGAAAACTCGGTTCAAAGTTCTCATATGATTCGACAACCATTCACCATCCGGACAGATTTCTGGAAAACGCTACACAGTCATCATTATTTAGGCTTACATTATCTGGCATTACAGGCATGCAGTTTCATTCGCCAACACACTAGGTCTAGATCTACAGAGGGCTTTGTCAAAACCTCCATTGAGGTGGTAAGTTTACATTTCGAGACATTGCTAAGAAAACAATGCAGGGGAAATATGGCGTAGACCCCCACAACTGGTATCTGATTTGACACTGTAAATGTTTATGTGTTGAGTTAGCTGGCGTGCGTATGGGTTATTGCTTCAAGCTGGTCGTGATGGTGGCGGAAGTTGGGCGATAGAAAAACCTGGGGATTTTTCCCCTACCACCTATAGATGGCAAATGGATTGAGGAGGGGAGGAGGGGGGGGGGAGGGAGTTGGAGAAGGACATAACTAAGAATCCAACAGAATAAGATTTTTAAAAAAAGGGCCTTAACTCATGCCACGGGAAAGACTATTATGACCACTCTCACAAAAAAAAATAAAAAAATATGAAATTCTGTTTGGAAATAGGCCCCACATTTGGAAATACGGTGGGAGAGAGAGAGAGAGAGAAAGAGAGAGAGAGAAAGAGGGAGAAATAGAGAGAAAGAGAGAGACAAAGAGAGAGACAGAGAAAGATATAAGTTATACTGTGCAACATCTCAATATCATTAACAAACACTTTGACTACATTAAGAGATGTGGCAGCAAGAACACGGAAGAGAGGAAGAGAGAGAGAGAGAGCAGGGATAAATTGAAGGACATACAAACTATTTATAGTGAGTCCGAGACAGAGGATACTGCCGACTACAGCTAGAACGAACGATTTTCTGAAATCACATATGCTTCCATCCCCTGATCGCTGAGGAAATAACTTGTTTCAAAAAAATGAAAAACAGAAAGAAAAAAAAAAACTTCACACATCCCGATATTTACAAGCATTCTGTGATCTTAGACAATTCCATGTGCTACAATGTTTACATATCATTCCAGACCAGGACACGGCATGAATAAACTCTTCTCGTAGATCACCTGAGATCAACACAAGCATAGCAAATGATGAGTGCTCTCCCTCTTTGTATCCAGAGGAAGAGATACTGCTCACATAACGCAATAGTGCCATGTTATTTTTTGACCACGATTGTGGACAGATGAGATAACCACCACTACAAGAGGTTGAAAAGCTTATAAAAACCATAACCATAGCCATAAATTGAATAACACTATATCTTTTACTATTCGTAACGTTCTTCTTTTTACCTTCCGACATTTCTGTGGACACAGGCACTATTTAATTTGCTCTACCTTACGTAAGATTCTTTTACACGTATACATTATGCTTTCACCTTTACACTCTTCATCATGTTAGCCCCCTAAGCTAAGTTATTTCCTTGCTCTTATTTTGCGCACATATGTAGCTGCTTTGTGGGAAATTCAAACCAAAGAACAGGGGCCAAACCATAATAGCTTTTATTTAGCGACTGAAGCCAACACGGTTTTGTAATGTATGTATGTGAACTTTATAACTTCAACAAGAACAATAGAAATATATCGGCTTATGTTATGAGCCATTTCCCACATAGAGCATCTAAACTATCCTATTCTAAACTAAGAGCATTCAACAGACTTTCTGTTACGCTTGCTATACATTTTAGCTGTTTTATACCAGATTTTGGATTAGCCTACGTTTTGAAATGGAGATACTTTTCTCAGCGCAAATATCTGCTTTTAAGTTATCAGCAAACAATAAATAATAATAACTATGCCAAAGTCAGATGAAATTTAGACACAAGAAGCAATGACTGGACCATGAAAATCACCTGTTTTTAGCACTTGGCGAACTCTGAGGCTTTCTCACACTTAACCAACTTGAGATTGGACCTACCAATATAGGCTGATTCGTACTTGGATTGCCATTTCTCGTTCCAGAACCCCAATGAATATTTGCCCAGTACTGCTCGCACACACACAGTGGTCCACTGACTTAACCAGTGAGTGCAATGCCAGTCCCTTAGCGACCATCAGCCATTTATAAGGACCATCGGGAACTAAAATGCTGGCTTTCCCCACAGAACAAAGGGGAATGTAACCGGCCGTCTAGATTCAATCTTTACCTATATGTTCCATCTCATCTAGATATGACCAAATATGCTCAACTTTCCGACGGAGATGGTTTTCCACCTAGTCCTCCTAAAACAAAGGTTGTAAAACAAAGCTGTCTTGACAAAGATGTTCCAATTAATGACAACTGTAAAATCTTTCAGTGAGCGACTCGTGAGCTCAGTTCTTTTTTGCTCTATCTCCACTTTTTGGGCTATTTGGAGATATATATGTCATTATGAAAGAGGGATAGTAAACCTGCCATACGTAATTATTCCACTAATCACTTGCCCAAACTGGCAGACTTTGAAAATTCCTTTTGTCCTGTCTCTTATGTGCGAAAGCAGTTGCTAAACATAAAACATCAATTTTCTCAAAAAGCGAAAAATGGAGATAGAACAATAGAGAATGAGCTCACGAGATAGAACAATAGAGAATGAGCTCACGAGATAGAACAACAGAAAACTGAGCTCACGAGATAGAACAATAGAAAACTGAGCCCACGATCTGAAGATAGTGGACATTATACACCGCTCCTGGTATCCAACACTTCGTGTGGAAACAATGATCTACTGATATTTAAAGACGCTTTATAAAGTATACTAAACAAACAATACTTTATATTATTATTAGGGATGTAGTTATGGCACTTTTTGTGATATTTATGTTTGAGATTTCTTGATGTCGTTTATGTAATTCTTATCAATTTATAGAAAATTAATATGCCGTTTTGTATGCATCTGTAAGCTCTTTTAACCATTAGATCAAATGTCAACATCATTATAATGCAAACTCTCGCAAATTCGCGTTCCTTTTGTGTAAGCGTTTCCAAAGTTTGTTTGTCCTACGAGGCCTCAAAGTTCCGACTGTAAAAGACCTTTTGGGTATGCAATATAATATAGCCCACTATGTGGAAAACATTATATTGCTAATCTACCGCCATGTGGTTCTCATACATTACATTAGTGAGTAAGAAACTGTTTATGGGGTATAATTTAAGGCTACACCGGTCTAGTCTCTTACGTCAGCATTACGTCACAAGCTCCGGCACGTGATAATGCCATGGACCGTCCCACGTCTTCGTGACAGGCTGTTCCAGCTATAACCCACGCCTTTTGTAACGCAAAGACATTATTTTGTTGTAAAATCAGCAAACAGGACCTTGCGTTGACTGCGGGCGTGAGCACTGGAAAATAATGACACCTCCCCCGCCTCCCTCCTTTCTTTATGATCAAACTAAATAGGGCAACAATTTCCAAATGTTTTCTTTCTGGGGAGCACAAACGGTCGTTAAAGTCTAAAGTTACATAAAAGTTGCTCATTATTACCAATCTCTTCCGCCCCCTTCGCCTTTGACTCAAGTCAATTTTGTTCATAATGCTAGACGATAAGGCGGACAATGGAAGAGATGACGCCCACCTTTCGGTCTGAGATCACGGAAATAGCCCCGGATTCGGCTAATAAGCGGACAAGTCAGCGAGGGCTTAGTGTCACGAGCTGACCTGACCAATTCTCCTGTTCCTCCTCTTCGATAAGCACAATCATTGGGTCAGCGAGGTCCTATTCTTAAGCCTGATCTTTCTTTTGGTCAAGATATTTATTCTGGGAGGGGGAGGGGGAAGAGTGGAGCGGACTGGGAGTGTATACATGCACTAACGTACTTTGACAAAGCGCTTTTTATCACAGTATCACCACTACAGGAGGTTGAAAAGCTTATAAAAACCATAACATGACAAAGCGCTTCTCTCTCTCTCTCTCTCTTTACATCACTTCTATCGTCTCCCAATCAACTCAGGTACAACATTCAATATTTCAATAACAGTAAAAGAAAGCTCACTGCCTCACTTTATTAAAAAAAAAAAAAAAAAGCCCCCCACCCCTTTTTTTTTTTATTATGTGCGTAAAGAGAATGCAGAAACTGATAAACCTTGATTTTCTCAAAACAGAATTTTTTCAAAGAAAACAGTTTTGTCACTTAAATTCGATTTCCACCGAAAATAGAAGTTTCCAGCAAGAGGATTTTTTGTCATCTACATCTTGATTTTCTCAAAATTCATGTAGAAGTTTGCGCACACAAGGCATCTCCAAAATCTCAATTTTCTCTAAACATGAGTTTTCCCATAAAACAAGACGTTTGTCATCCAAATTAAATGTCGATTCTTCTCGAAACAGAGGCTCTATTAGCAAACAGAGCGTTTTGGAACTTACATCTGGATATTTCTGGAAAGAGAAACAGCACAGAAAAACTGGGATTTTGTCCCCTAAATCTGGATTTTTCTCCAAATCAAATCTCACGTAATAACCTGAATTTTCTCTAGCCTGAAGTTTTGATGGACAATGTGTTTTGTCATAGTCCGTTAGTTCTGGTCCAGATGTTTATTTTGGGCGAGGAGAGGGGAAGGAGAAGGCACTGGACAGTCATTTCCCGATCCCTTGGTCCCTCGTCAGTTGACAGAAGGTTCAAAGGTAGATATGCTTCATTGTATGTAGTCTATCTGCGAAGTGAGATCATACAACTTCTCGGTATTAGTAATAAGCTCCCTGTTGTAAATCTACCTCACGCCTCAATGCCTATTCATACCATAGCTGTTGAATGCCCATGCTGGAGGGGAGTTTTCAATATATTGGTGGACATCATTATACTGATGGTGTATGTGTGCTCGCATCTAGGCGTCCCTATACCAGGCCAGACACCCGCGGTAGGCATTGAAGGCTGACTGTTTACATCACCAGATTTAAAA
>JBCAUA010832998.1:0-14076 GCA_038406235.1 Peronia verruculata
TCCTGCTTGACCAAGTGTCCAGGAGGTCAGGTGGTGGGTCAAGATAGGATCAGGGGTTCAGGGTTCAAAGGGTTAAGACCTTAGAATGGACATATATCTGCTTGTCTATGCCCTTTTTATATTTGTGAAAGGCGTAACTTTCTGGAACAAACAAAAACCCAAAACTATTTTTTTTTTAGCAAAAGCCCAGTAAAACTTTCAGGACTCATCCTCCCTAAGCAGTTCAAGTAAGCAGCATATTGACAAAATCAATTCATAACTTAATCTCAAATGTACAAGAAATTTCTACTTGTGCTTTAAATAATTAAATGGACAACGTTTCTGTTTTCTTTTATTTTGTTCACTCTTCTTTGTGTATACTTCCAGTGGTTGAGCCAGGGCAGAAAGCCAACAGGAAAATACGGGAGAGGTTTGGTGATGAGGTGTTCCTTGAGAATGGGCAGCTCAACAGAGACAGGCTTGGAGAGATAATATTTCATGATCCTGATAAACGCAGACTGTTGAACTCCATTGTTCACCCTGCTATCAAATGGCAAATGCTGTGGAAGATTTTCTTGTTCCTCTTGAAAGGTTGGTTAGCAAGTTGATCATAAAATAATCCCTAGATTTAATTTTCCAGTAGATTTGTAATGAGAAGTAATACCAGATATGACATGTGTCTTATTATAACAATTTATATCATTCTATTTCTGCTCCAGAATTCATACGTTGAAGAACAATGGATCACCTTTTAAGATCAAGAGGAGAGTTGCATACCCCAATAATTTTATGCTTTGCTATTGATCATGTGAAAAAAAGGTCAGGTTTTACAATGTGAGTGTTCTGAGTGGCTTCATTTAGTAATCAGTTATGACTGCCATTTGGAAACTAATAATATATTATTATAGAACAGTTGCGTTTGGGTTGTATTGATTATGACTATTAATGAATTTTATTGCATTTCAACACTAACAGGTCATCAGTTTGTTATCATTGACATTCCATTGCTGTTTGAGACCAAACAGATGTTGCCTTTTGTGTCCTTCACTATTGTTGTATATTGGTAAGTATCTGTCAGTGGTGGATTCTTCAACATTTTCCTCACCCCTACCTCCTTCTTCTGAATAAATCAGTCTAGAGGGAAATTCTTTGTTTGTACATGTAATGGGATGTACTACTGCTCAAGCTACAGTCAGGAGGAGAATATTGACTGAGTTTTTGGAAACTGCTTAATATCTATAGCTAAAAGGCTGCACAGGTTGATAGCACTCTTAACATAGTGACTGGGTCATGTTCATGGATTTGCAGATTAGTCACAATTTAGGTACCTCAACATGTGTACTTAGAAAAAAATCAACATTACATATGGACTTCAAAAGTGCTTAAATTGTTTAAAATGCACTGTATATACATGTACATGTATATTCGAAAAGTGGTTTTGCTGCCGCTCAGAATTGGCCTCAGTAACTAACAACCAAATAAGAATTTTCTTTGGACAATTTGGCATTACTACTGTTTTCTGTTGGGTGTACAATTTTATCTAAAATTCTACTGCCAATAGTTTATCATTATGTCTCTGTTACATTTTTTCAGTGATGAAGATCAACAACTGGAACGGTTAATGGCAAGAAACAGTCTCTCTACAGAGGATGCAAAAGCTAGAATTCAGTCTCAGTTACCACTTTCAGAGAAGCGTATGTGGGCCACTTACGTGATTGACAACACAGGAAACTTAGAGGACATCAATGATCAAATCAAAAATGTTCATCAGAAACTCAGATCATCAAACAGGCATATGATTCTACGTTTTGGTTTGTTGTCACTTGTCATTGCTCTCATATTTGGTTACAAGATGATTTTGTGATAATTACATCACTGTTACCTGCAAAAGTGATTACCCTCAAAATGTTGTTGACTGATCAGAAGAGATTTTTATTTTGATATTCTTATCATGCTCAGATTTGTATTCTTGGAAATGGTGTAATCCAGATATTAATAAACTCAAGGGCTTTGCCATATTAACTAGCATTTATTAATACATTGTAACAGATAGCAATATTTTTATGAAGTGACTATACTCTGGTCCCCCCGATAAATAGCGAATTGACTATACATCAGTCCCGCTCATCGGCTGTACATGTTAGCGTTAGGGTGTGCTGGTCTAGGGTCTCATACATGTTATCGTTAGGGAAGACCGTCACCCGCTGGTCGGACCTACTTGTTAGCGTTAGGGTGGAATTGCGCTGGTCGAGGATCCCAGCAGGTTAAGCCAGCGGGAATGGTTTATTTGGTATACTGTAGTGTCAGTCCGGGACCAGAGTATAGCCACGGCCATATTTTTATAAAGCACCCTGTATCAACTGGGAAGAGGGTCTGGATTAGCTATATGTATATCAGGATAAAATAATGATGGCCTGTATTAGAAAAGTGGGGCTAAGGTAGCAAAGACAGGTCAACACTATGTTTTGTCAGCAATAGTTGGCCATGACTATGATGCATGTACGGGTTGATCATAAGTAACTTAAAAGATCTGTCCGTCCTTAGAGTGACTTTTTGGATGCTTGAACTAGAGACTTTCTCTAACTCTCAAATTCTAATGTAGCATGTTCAAATTAGAGGCAAAGTGTGGAAATACGATGAATACTTGATTAAATTTTTTGTTTTTTCCTGTCTGGTTGACATGACAACGTCGCTATGTTGGATTTTGTGACTTAAAAGTTAGTTTTTTTCAAAGTCTAAGGCCCTTGACTAGTGAATGTAGTCATTTGAAATTTTGTACATTAATGGCATAGCTATGAACAAAATACAAGATGCGTTTGTTTTTTGTTTATTGGCCATCAGAATGTTTGTCATAGATTTTTAAAAATATATACATGTATGTATGTATGTTGATGGATGTGTAAATTTCTCAACTTTCCACCAATTATCCATTGTTACGTCAGAAATATAAACTAAATTGAGAAAAACACATTCTCATTATTGAAGGACATGATAAGGGAAAGAATTTTCCAAATTTGAAGTTAATTGGTTGAAAAAAAAAAAAAAAAGACCAAGGACAAAAAATGAAAAAATATAGATTTTGAGAAAATCACAATGGAATATTCATAGCATTTAGTCTTTTATTTAATGCTGCCTTTTTGAGACATAAGCAGATGTTTGTGGTATCAGCCATTATTTTTCCCATATTAGAAGAGGTGAAAGTGTCTAAAAATAGCAAAAACCCAGTTTCGATCTTTGACCTCAAATCCTCATTCCTCCCCCCCATGGGCTATGGCAAGTCAGGAAGTAATGGGCCAGTCTATTTCCTAATTACCACAGAAACATGATGAACATATGAGGTGCTATAGCATTCCCTTATCATTATATTGTACATGAAAATATGAAACTGCTAGACTGTGCCATAGAGATACATGTATTTCTTTCTGAATTTAAATCTACTTTGTCAAGAGTTTCAGAAAGACAAATTTCTCTTATATTGACATTAAAGTCTCCTCCTCTTATGTTTGAACATTTTGATCACTGTAGGTATGTGTATTATTGAATGTATGGAAACATTAAATTTGATCCTGTCTTTTTTTTTTTTTTATAAAAAACAGAAGTGTGCCTATGTCTGTGGCAATTCTTTTTGTTCTGGTTGTTGTGATTATATAATTGTGATAGCCTATAGGCTGTAACTTTGATCAGATTCAGCAAACAGAATGTATGATTGTAATGTTTTGCTTGAATGGACTTATTGCTGGTCATGTATCCCCATATTTCAATCTCAAGGGTTTTCTGCTTGGGTCACAGTGACATGATCTCTTGGTTCTGTGATTTATTTTTGTTACTTATGATATATTGCAGTCTTCAAAATTTCTCAAGTGACTTTTTTACTGTACATCATGAAAGGGTAAAAATGCCATGTAGTACCGGTGATCGAGCAACACTTTTGATCATTGCCCTGTGACAGAAATACCGTCTATTATAATAATTTTATGTGATACATACATAAATACATGTTTATGTCCATGGAGTTTGATTAACATTACCCAATGCAATTGAATTTCTGAGGTGCTGCAGTTTGATGAAATATTCATTTCTATGACAGTTCTTTATCTCAGAGGCAGTATGGCACAGTGATCTTCAGCTTTACTTTGCACAGAGACACATATCGTCACTGTCGGGCTCTAAGTGTGTAACTGCAAGACGGACAACTTTACAGGAGAAGGGAAAAAACTGTTCTGTGTCCGTCACAAGTTGTCCAGACCTTTGTTATTTTGTTTTTCGGTAGAAAATACGCATACCTGATAGACAGTGGTAATAAAATTTGATGGAGGCATTTTGATGAATTTAAAGTGCAGATACATGGTTAGCGCTCACCTTTCTGTGGAACACTTACACGATTTACCTGTGTGCAGTGCAGATATGCTGGTCAGTCGCAGACCTATTTTATGCCATAACCAGCTAGTTACATGGTTAGCGAGGCCTATATCATGGCCATGTTGTCATTTTTCAGATTAGGTTTACACAGCAATATTATTATTATGGTAATAATGTTGTTGATTGTTTGAACAGGTTTAGTGTCTAGGCTAGAATTGATTTTTATCACCGCAGTGCAGTCCAGTACACTACAAGTACAACAATCTTTAAACATTAAATACCTGACATTCTCTTAAGACTATTTTCTTATTCTCTTTTTTGTTTTTTTGTTTGCTTTTGTTTATCTTATAATCAGTGTTTGTTTAGTTTTATAGTTTATTGCATGTTTTATTATGACCAATCCTGTGGCCATCTTTGTTGTTTCTTTCTTTTTCTTTTTTTGTTTTATCCTATACACTTCGTTGTTATTTTAAAATGAACAGTCTTCAATCGCTGTTTTGAAAAACTCTCTGGTTTGTAATTAAAGCCGCAAGGAAGGCTTTTAGCCATATGTGCAATGTTATTTAGTAGTGTTTGAGCCCAGTCACTGTGGTTTGGATATTTATAAGTGCCGAAATTTAAAAAGCCCTTAGAATTACCTAAGACGGTGAGTTTGTCAGCTTCATAAACACGTTACTGGTGCAGAATATTTCATAGCCCTACCATATAATTGAATTTGAAAAAAAGAAAAAAACAAACAGAAACGGAAATTTGTCAGTATATGCAGCTATGTTCTGAATGGTTATGTTAATCAAACTAATAAATCAAATTTAACTCATGAGGTCAAAAAAAAAAAAAAAGTGATAAAAAAAACATGGCTTTGTAAATAAGACAGGACAACCGTTTAAGATGGTACAACTAATTAAATCCACAGCCATGTGGATCTATTATCAAAAGTTCAGGATAGACTTTCTTGTCTTTGTTCAGCGATTGATAAGCTGAATTGAAGCTGGTAGGAAATTATAAATAGCGCTCATGTCGTACATTTCAGAAACTTTGGTACAGTGTTGAAATCTACTGTCAGTGGTTTTTACAATACATTGTACACAGTGCTAACATGTTTGGTTTATGGAACTGTGTAATCTTTTGTGCGCACCTTGCCTTATTTATATTTTACTATTACGAGCAAAAGAAAGAAACACCTGGGCTGACACATGGCCAGGGATAACGCCTAATGTATAATGAGATGCAGGTTGTTATAAGTGGGGCATGTTTCAGTGTAGGAACAAAGAGGGGTCAGTATAGGAAAGAAAAAAGGAGAGGAGAATGTGGCAAGGCAGAGCTGTTGAAGATAAAAGAGAACACTTGACCAAAGAGAGTGTTTGAAAAGTCCAGTACGTCAAAGATCTGGAAGTTGTGCAACCTCAGCAGGTGACTGGCAGACAGATTGTAACAGGCACGACAAGAGAAACTTCCCAATAGACTAACAGATTCGAACACAATAAATGATTAACGGATAATAGTCTTGTATATGTAGTATAGCATCTGATTAAATTAATACTAGCATGAATTATGCAGAGACTAAATATCTTTAACTCAGTCAAACCATTTTTTTCAATGTGGATTAGAGCAATTATGGTAGATACAAAATGAACAGCAATGATGTTCAGGTACCAGCGGTCAATCGCCTCCCCTGGCGCAGATACATGGTTAGCACGGCAGAGATGAAGGTGCGGCAGTCAGGTGTGATTAGATGACAGCGCAAATTCAGGCATTTATAATAAATATTTTCAATGCACTACAATTTGAGTGAAAAAAAACGATTTGACCTAATGTTGCAGTTAGAGCCCAACAGCGACGATATGTGTAAAGATGTACTGGGACTGAATTTCCCTTTTGTGGAAGTACATTGTAGTTATTTACATTAATGCTGCGTCAGACAAATATTAAAGTGAATTTCAGTTATAGCAGAAGCAGATTATATAATTTCAGCGTTTGTTGTCGTTTCAATTTCAGGGGACATGTAAGAATTTCTTTTCTTTTTTTTTTTTTTTGTGTGTGTCTAGATGAGAAAGAAAAATTATGTGATACCATGTTCAGTTTTTGTGATTCTTTAAATGTAATTGTGAGGCTAAAAACTGCCTTTCAAAAGGACACAAAATTTAATAAAGTAAGAATGTTGCGAGATTGTTTCCCACTATAATACAAGTACAACTGCTTCACAGATCTACGTGTATAAAGTGCAGTATTTTGCAGACTTGTGCACATTTTATTGCCAGTAGTATAGATAAAAATTAATGCGAGGCAGTTTACTGTTTTTACTGCTTTTATGTCAGAGACTCAAGACTTCTTTGTCTGACTTTACCTCTAAACCTATGAATTTTCATGAACTAGTCTTTTTCTATAGTAAAGGTGTAAATAGTTGGTACCGGTACTTATATATTAAAATATTTACATGTATATGTAATTTTACTAGCCATGTTAGTATGATCGATTTTACAGCTCGATATCACACTTATTACTTAATTTATGCAGATGGTTGAGGCAGTTGCAGTTTTTCTTTGTGGATTAGTATATACTGTGTTTTATAGTCACGATTATAAAATGATTACCGAAGTAATTTTTGGCTATTTTAAGAAAAATGGGGAAGACCACTTTATTTTACCGTATAAGAACATAACACATTTTACTTCAAACGATGCAGAATGTTATTGAAGTACATCATTGTAAACAGCTTTGAGAACAATGTAGTAGAAGCCTCAAAACCTTTAGCTATAGCCTACAGTTGGTGTACTCATTCAGAATCTCCTTGTGATCACATGGTGGTGATCAACGCTCCTTTTCTTTAGCATTGAAAGTTGTCATGTGGTAGATGTACACAGCCTTTCTGCTTACAAGTTATAAATATAATGTGGAAACATTGCATTTTGAATGATTCTTACAATAGGTTGTTCTGTAGCATTGAGAGTTGTCATGTGGTAGATGTACGCAGCCTTTCTGCTTACAAGTTATAATGTGGAAAACATTGCATTTTGAATGATTCTTACAACAAGTTGTTCTGTGCAAGGTATGGATTGATATTGGCAAGAGCATAATTTGATTGCTTAACTTTCAGTGCCATCACAGTACGAACCTTTCACCACCACATAGAGATTTTGAATAATCCATTTGGCAAAAAAAAAAAAAAAATGACTAAGACAATTACATATAGCATGAGTGTGGTGATACACATGGAAATAGTTAAACTATAAATATAGCCCCTCTTTAGTATAACAAACAAACACAAAGTGGACTTATTATTTTCAAAATAGATTTCTAACAAAAGCTGTAGGCAACAGATTTCTTCAATATCTTTTGAATGATCTCTGGAATGACACTCATTGTCACTGCCAGTGCCATTCCGCTACCCATATACATGGATAGGCTAAACTGGGTAAATCTGCTTTATCACTGGACTTGTAAAAATAGTTGCCTTTTATGTCCTTGATTAATTTCGCTATATTGAAATGCTCTTATGTTTGAAGCATATTGTGTTTATGGGCACAAACAAATAATAAAAGATGTTTTTTATAAGTATATGACAACTAAATATATTAAACATTTTTTCTTTTTTTTTTTTTTCTGGCTACAAACTACTTAGATGCTCCTTGCATGGACAGCAAATGGCAGGGATAACATGTCTTTCTCAGATAATACATAACAGACAAGACTGAGCCAAAGAGTCCTCACATCTGATCTGTCTGAATTTGATGGAAATATGCACTGTTAGTGGTATATCAAGTTCATCACTTTAGTTCCATACAGGTAAATGTTTTCATTTAATGTTGGATCACTTGAATCCACCTGTTTGAACTTACTGTTAGTTCAAAGTTGTGTTTATGACTCATTCTTGCTGTTGAAATGTTCCAGTTATTTCATGCCAATTATATACTACAGTGTTGATTGTTTACAATGGAAGCATTCTACTTTTTTACGGAAAAATATGAAGAAAAAAAAAAAAAAAGAACAGCCAGTTGGACAAAAACAATAAAGCCATGCTTGTGGAAGTTCTTGAGTGTCTCTGATGAAGTGTATTGGCTTCCCTGTGTCATTGAAAAGAATTTCATATATGAAACAATAAAACTTGCTACTCAGATTGTTATTTCATGCTGTCAGTGAAATAGAAAAAAAACAAACAAACAAATTGGGAGAACAAAACAATTAAGAAGCATTTCTTTGGTTCATGAATCATACACATGTATTTTGACAAAAACATAAAACACATATACATGAAATGAAAATATAAATGCAGTACCAGTTCAATCCTTTATCATTGCAAGTTTCACTTCCACACCATAGCAGGAACATGTTTTCTCTATTGTGCGAATTTTGACGAGGTTAATCTGCTTGTGTTTTTTATTTGTAGGACTGCTGAGTAGCAACAGTGCTGGGATGGTCAAATGTCAATGTTAATAAGAAAAAATTGTTTTGTGATGGATGTGACATAATGCGATGAATAGAAAAATAACACTGGGCAACAAATCTCAGCAGCTATGACAGAAAATTGTACATGTACATGTATTGCTATAGGAATTGCACGAAAATATTTATAATGTCCAAATAGCCATAGATTAACTTAACTAGAGAGTAGATGGCTTCAAGCAGCTTGCACTGTCATAATTCTACCCCAATTGCAACTGACATCTGCATCCATATTTGAAGAGTGAATTTACGGAAACTTTTCTTGAGCAATATTGTTAGTGGGCATCTTGAATTGAAATATATTTTGCTTAAAAAAAATTTTTTAAAAATGCCCTTTTGTCTTCTCTTAAAAACATTGTCTTTTCTGGGTATAAAAATGCTGTCAAAAGGTCACTAAGTCCATTCTAATGTGTTTGACCCATGGTAATTCAGTGGTATGTCTAACCTAATGTCAATCAGGATCTGGCTCCACTTGGCTGCTATGCAGTCATAGATCATCACTATAATTATTATAGGCAAAGAGTGCATAAAACACTTGATTATGATCTCTTCTATCAATATCACAAGTTTCAGCGCCAGGGATGGACACTGGATGACCACTCTGAGGCGAACAAAAATTGCTGATTGTGCAAATTAACAGTGTAAGGGTTCTAAAATGAATTTCCAAGTCCTATGAAGAACCTGACAGTGCCTCTATGGGAGCCCTGGTAATGATGGGGCGTAGGGAGCAAAATTCAAGAAAAGATATGCCCAGAAAGTCAGAAAGCCAAAAAATAGCAACAAGAGACACAGAAGTCATGGAGAGAGGGCTAGTATGTAAAAAAAGAAAAGGGGCTGTTCTGAGGCTGAAAGTTGACCACAAAACTCTTCATGTAAATTTTCCGCTGAAAAACTTTAAACATGTTTCTCTCAAAACCCAGTTTTTTGACAGTGTTTTGCTATCTACTTTTTTGTTTCAGAACTGATTTGAAACAAATCTGGTACGTATCATTTTCACCACAAAACCCAAAAAATTCAGTTGGTAAGTTTTAGAGAAAAATCAGATTCCAGTGTGAAAAAATGGCAAAATTTGAATTTCCACTACATGGCATTTTCAAAATGAAAAATTTACAGAAAATTTTCTGTTGCATAGGAAGGGCTGAAAACATGTAACTTTTTAGATTTTATGTGAAACAATAGTTCAGCAAGTTTTATCAAGAAATTTGGTGGACTAGATAGATTTTAAAGTCAGTCTTTCCAAGATGGCGGCATTGCCATGGAAACCGCTCAAAAAAGTCCATTTTTGTTCATCGTTTTCCCCAAATTTGAACAAGCTGAATTCAGTGAAAAAGGTTGAAATAGCTTATCTTTCATGATAATAATAATAATAAAAAATTTAAAAAGTCACTTCCAGGACACACACACACACACACATTTCTATACATTTACAGCAAGCAGTGGAATACTGACCTTGAGATGATGCATAACAAACCAAACTCACATGAGACAGACATCTTCAGTTTTGTTTTTTTTTATTTAACAAACTCCTGATTTGCTTCATTCATATTCATTTCACACTGACAAAATGGAAAAATATCCAAAGCAGTTTCTGAAAGACCACACAAACTGCAGGAAAAGGGTGAACAACACAGTAGGAACTGGACAATGGGTAAACAAAAAGTTTAAGTCTAGATATTTGTGGCTACTTGCACGGCTTGATTTTGTTAAAAAAAAAATAATCATCATAAATATTTGCAACATAGTCTCTACCTCAGCTGATGATATCATCACAAGCATAGTGATGTCAGGGGGTCTAAAATCTTTGTCCTGTTCTGTCAAATTCTCCCAACTAAAAGAAACAAAGAGGCTTCATTACTTCCATCTCATCACATCGTTTTATGCATTATTACCAAAATACAGTGCATCAACTGGGCAAGTGAATCAATGACTGCACATGCCGCCGAAAGAATATGAGTAGAGTATCTAATATTGAAGCTGCTTGCCAAGTTCTGGATATGACATTTCCAGAGGCGGCAGATCGAGACTTGAAAACTTCAGTGCTCCCTCTGAGCCTTGTTTTAGCATTTCTTGACTATCCCCTAACTTCTCTTCCATTTGCTTCTTTTCTGCTTTAGTTGAACCTAGTTCTTGTAAAAGACTGCGAACTGCCTGACTCAGTTTTTCATTCATTTTCACTAATTCTTCTATTCTATCCTCCCCCAAAGGTTCTCCATCATTTCTCAGGAGTTTTGACACACCAAGAGCCTTGTCAGTGTTCACAATGTCCATTGCTTCTCCTTCAGAAAGACTGCATGATTTGTAACTCACAAAAGAAGCTTGACTGGTGTCTGATTTTTCGGAATTCCTGAGGCAAATGCGGTTAACTAGATCGTCATTTTCCCGCAAGGTTTGGCATATCATGTCTTCGTCAAGTACAACCTGCTGTTCAGTTGTATCAATGCTGTTGAGGTCATCTGTCTGTGTGGCTCTGCTGATTGTAGCAGTCGTTTTGTTATTACGGTCCATCAATTCAAGTAACTGATTTTTCGCATGAAGCCTGTCTATCTGAGACAGATACACTTTATGTTGCAAGGCCATCGATTCAAGAAGAGTTTTAGAAGTTGTATTCTTCATTGCTTGAAGAAGACATTCTGAGAAAAATCAAAGAAAAACATTATAAAACAGCATCAAAAACAATGATAAACATAACCGCAATAAAAAAATAAAAAATTAAAATATGCCCATTGCCACAAGCCAATGTTCACAAAGCAGACAAGAGATCAGAACTGAATTAGATACACACTGATAAACAAACATCATTAGTAATAATAGTAGTAGACTAGTAGGAGTGCAGCCTAGGCGTACACAACGCCTAGAGTGCAGCCCATATACAATATATATAGATCTACACAGTATACACAGTTTTCTCTAATAAACACATGGATAGGGCTGAAACAGCTAAGAAATCTTTTGATAAACTGGTTAACAAGAACGTTAACCTAAATGAGTAGATGTGTTCTGTCCCCAACAGAGGGGAAAATGATGATTCCTATTACATGCCATGTATGTTTTCTCAAAATTACATTAGCTGATAAATAAAAAATTGGTACATGTTTATCAGTCAAACGTGACACATGTAAGCCCATTTCCTACATGTATTTATTACTCACTGTCCTTTCTGAAATACTAAGTGATCAGTCAAGATTCTTGTATTATGTACAAAATATCCACATTTTTAAGAGAGTATAGCCACAACTGGATGTTTTCAAAAAAAATGCTTGAAAATAGTTATTAAATACATGGACATGAAGTTTCTCTTACTGTTAGCATGGATTAAAAGAATATGAAGGCAATACCTATTCACAGACACAAAAACTGTCTAAAACTAAATGACTGTACGCTGTGAGACGGCTAACAACTTTAGGAAAAATTCCAGATGGCGTTAAATGAGATTCTTTACCTCGTGAAAGTGACAAGATTTGGACAGTCTCAAATTCACAAAATAGAGAACAGGACATTCACTTTTTTTCTAATTCTAACACATTGTGACACCTGGTGGGGAGACTGTTTCGACTGAGTATATTTATCTTTAGTAAGCAATGAATCACATCTCAGCTTTATCACTGTTGATCTTTGGCAGTAATTACCATTAAATGTCAGAGCAGAGCATGTGACAAAAATTTTACAGGGACAACCAATCCAATGATAACATTTTCATTTCCAGATAAAAAAAAACAGTTCAATTGTATAAATAATACTTCCCAACAAAAAGATAGATCAAATATGATTTTTTTTTTTTTTATTAAATCATTTCATGGGAATAATGTGCGGCACTCTGGATTAAACTTAAACCCATTTGATGTTCAATTTTCTATTAAATTAAGGAGAAAACTCTGTCCATTAATTCACATATGATGACCATGTACCCCTGTCCAATCAGCAGTATCAAGTAATAACATGCCCACCTGCGGCTTTGCGATGGCAAGTTATTGCTTCTTCAAACTTCCTGCTCTTAGCCAACATATCAGCTCTCCTGCTGAAGGTATGTGCCTGTGAAGAAAAGAATCACTTTTTAGAGACAATAGTGAGAGATAAGCTTAATAACTGAGAGATAAAAGTAAAACTTAAACAGCCACTTTCGACAGGAGATGACTGTTAGCAAGGACGAAGTGCGTTATAAATGTCTATTATTGCTGATTCTGAAAAGACGAAAACCTAAACTTGGCTTCACTCCATCTATTCTGATTAGTGGTAGATGTCCACCTCCCATTTTTGTCACTTTTCTTTAGCTTCTGGAGTTGAGATGTATAAATAAAGTGCATTCTCTAAAATTTCAGTAAATAAAGACACTCTACCTTCTATGCATAAATAGCCTTAGTTTGAGCTAAATTCTTACTCACGCATTCTCCCACATTGTACACTTTTCATAAGGGCAGTTTGAGGCATTACTCTACAGACAGTTTTGGAACTTATGTAAACAGAAATATTTGGTGCACAGTCATACTTGTACACACAGCAGAAGGAACAGTGGTCTGTGGTGACATCTTACCATGATCTGGAAAAAGGGGGTTTTTACTTCTAGGTGATACACTTTTTTTTCCCCCAGTCCTTGTATTATGTATGTGCCTCTGTGTTTTCAGAAACGCTTTTTTCTATGCATTTTTTTTTTTTTTTTGAGGGGATAGGCAAAACTCACATAGAGGGAACCAGATCTAAGTAGGACTTTTATTGATTCTTTGAACTTATGCAAGTCCAGTACCACAATGAAGCTTCCAAAATATTAATAACTGAATGGTAGCTTAATATCAATTTACAGTCAATAACAAGCCCAAGAGGCAAACTTATTCCATCAAATTTAATTTCAAGGATTTTACTGAGGAACCTCATAAAAATAAGTACACAGGGGGCAGTTCAACAAAGCTTCCACAATACAGTTCAATTCACTTAAACTGAATATGCTGGGACCACCCTAATGAGTTCGATTTATGAGAGTTCATTTTCCCCTTTTTTTTACAACAAGGGAAACAACTCTTGAATGACCTATGAACAAAAAAAGAAGAGGAGGCCTCCGCTTTTTCCACATGTTCCCGGTTTGTTAATTTTGTCCTTAGTGTATCTGGGGAATGGCCAGCCATGGCCATCGCACCTCTTTTTCCTGCAGCATCTTCATTTTCAACTCAATGGAAAGAACTGTCTTCTTTCTCTTCAGTGGGTTAGAGGAAGCCATCACATAAAGCTAGTCTATAAAATAAGGCTGACTCAATTTACCCCACTAGTCGAGAGGGATAATACCACTGTTCTGCCTCTACTTTTCTTTAC
>JBCAUA010833009.1:0-14075 GCA_038406235.1 Peronia verruculata
GGGGACGCGAGTGCAAAAACGCTGAGAACCACTAATTTAGATAATTTACAGTTGAAAACCTGCCATGTAAGAGAGAGTATTAATTAGCTGATGCCTTGGAAAAATACCAGGAACAAATACATAGTATGCTAATGATTGTGCTGAAGTTGCTAGATGCCATAACTTTCTTTTCCATTATTTATACAACATGTAAAAAGCCTTGTAGCATGCTGCTGTGACACCAAATGGAGCTGGAAGTATTGGTGACTTTCCCTCAGTTTCTCCCTCATCATCCTTCAGGATAGGAGGCTGGAGACATCAGGCTCAGGCAGGGCAATAGACTCTGATAACTGCAAGAAAGAAATAAGAATACTGTGCAGAACTTGTAAAAGTAGCAAGATGATACATTATCAGCAGATTTCTCTGGATGTAACTATTGAGTTTTTTTTCTTTCCATTCATTAATGAATAGTCCTGCGAAAAGTCCAGTTTTTGCTAAGTACCATGTAAAAACTGCACTTTATGAAATCTTTGTGAAATATGATATAGGCCTATCTTATGTCATCTTCCATGCTTAAAACATTTTCCCTTTACAATTTCAATATGGGGAGGAGATTTCCATTCTAGATGTTCATTGAAATGTTCAGGTCTTGTAATAGTTCTACAGGCCTAGTCTTACAATTTCTTACCATTTCTTAACATTATGAAATTTATGTAGTAAAATTAAATCAAAGGAAAATGACTGTAAAATTATCAAAATAAATCAAAGAAACATTAATAGATTTCATTAGGCCTTTATCTGAAATTTGTATTTAAAAAAATGTGTAAAAAAAACTAGTGTTAACCAAATTTGTTTTCTTTCATTTTTTTCTTTAAACTGTACAATGGTAAGTCGTCCCAGAAGTGAAATTAATTATGAAAAATACAAATGATGTGCCAACGGAGTTTTGTAGCAGGAATTTCTTTTGACATGACCGTAAACTTGACATTAATAAAGGAATGGAGACACATTTTCCATTGCATGTAGTGATCTGGATTTAATCTGTTTTCAGTTGTGACCTTTATGCAGCACACAAATGCAACTGTACATATATGTATTATCTTTACAAGAGAGTACTTACTGTTAATAGAAAAAAAAGGGGGACATCAGCACCAGGTTGAGGCCATTTCACCAAAATGATCAGAGTGTACATTGATTATGATCTGCAACAGAAGGAACAATATTTCTTTTACATCTTCATATAAATAAGATTCTTACACAATTTATCACGATTCCTTTTCTTTAGCTCAAGGACTGTCAGCTTATTAGGCTACATTTTATTAGATCTACATTTGTACATGTATGTATTATGTTCTTTCCATCTTCTTAAGTCAAGCTGGTCTTGGATTTCAGCCGGATCTAGATCTTACCACTGAATTTTGTTGTCACTTTACATTAGCCTACTTTGAATCTGTTATGATGCATCATGATCAGTATAATCTAGATCTAGATTCTGTGTACTCTATCTCTCCCATGGAAACCTAGTTTTCCTTTAAGTTTACTTAGATTTAGATCTAGACTCTAGATCTGTTTTGTTTTTGTTTTTTTTAAATGCATGAACTATTCTATAATGTTCATTTAAATATTTAAATTCAATGGGCAGCATTAAATGCTTGAACTGAAATCAAAGCAGAATCAACAGACTGACGGACGCTTCTGACATTGAGTGATACTACAATACAATACTAACTGATAGACGTGATTTGTTAACACCTACCTTTTAAGATGCCAAGATCTGTTCATATCAGTTTTAGGCGGCTAACTCGTGGCCATCGCAAACTCTGATCATCGAGAAGTTATGAAGTAACACAATAAAGTCTTCCATGACTGCTTGCTCACAGTTTCAACAGCAAACGCAACAGCGTTTCACTGTGGTTAGCAGTAACTAAGTGTAAACAATGGCGACTGGAACGTCCCAGTGGTCGGTTTGTAGAAAAGTTGCCAAGGGAAGTCACTCCTATTGCACTCATTTATGAAAGGTCCTATATATGTGTGTGTGTGTGTGTACAGTATGTATATGTATAAGACCAATGTATATGTATAAGAACAATCTCATGAAATAAAAACTTATCATCCTTGTCATGTCTATTTTCCAGCATGCTTGACCAGTGTCAACTCATGTCACTAATTGATGTAATATATGTTGAGGGAGTGGATGGTAGTGAGTTGTTGAAAGTTTGTTCGGCATCAATTTCTATTTGCACAGCAAATCAGATATGACTCGTGTATCAGCAGCAGATTATGAGAGATGTGAGGGAGCACAGAAAATAAGAAGATGCCCAAAAACACATTGATATGCATGTACAATCAAACCAATGCCGCAAGAAAGAGAGAAGTCCAGGCATAGGAAAAGCTGACCCAAGAGCAGCTGGATCTGCACAGGAAACAAGTGGGAGATGTATCAAAAAGCAGATTAAAGAAAAAAACTTACTGCTGCATGATCATTAAGAATAACTTCTCAAGCTTTAGGCAAAGCCCTCAAATAAGTTAACTATGATGGTTTTTCAAGTCCATGCAAAGTATAAAGTTTGTTAGAGACAAATTACTGGTTTCAAGACAATTATATATACAATCAAAGGTACGTTCAAAGACACTAGACCTGAGAAGGAGTTGGATAAATATGTGTCTGACTTTTATTGTCTAATAATAAGTTGTAGGACCCTCGGGGGAAAAAGACTGGACAGTGCATTATGGACTTTTTTTTTTTTCTTTTCTTTTACTTGTAACTGTATCCTGTTCTGACACTTAATAGTCATCATATCGGTAGCGTCCAAAGAAAACCCTTTTCTGTGTGCAAATTTCTCTTTTTTTTATTTGCAAATAAATGAAAGTTCAGATCCATACAATGTAGTCTTAAGAAGTGATTATTCAAGATTTAACTCGAGGCTAAATGATGGGACTAAATGTGACTTTTTTTTTTTTTTTTTTCTGCTTGTAATGTCTGTTTTGCTGGAATTGCCCAATAAATAAACGTCCAAATCCATGAAATTTAGTTCTAAAAAGTTTTTGTTGAGGTTACTTGTTTTCCTTGCACAGCTCTATACCTGTACTATAGACTCCACCAGGTGCTTGATTATTGATCGATTGCTTGATAGTGCTGGCTCTGGTACGCTGTCTACACAGCTGAACTCTTTTGCTTAATGGCAAAAACAGACTACACTACAAACCAAGCTAGAAGGAATATTTTCTGTATCTGAAGATGATACCCATCAACAGAGAACCTGAGTATGATGACTCCTGAAACATGACTAGCCAAATGTAACTTATTGCTCCAGCGAACCTCACATTTGACATGATTCTGTTCTTTAATAAAGTGCCAAGAGCTTAAAAGTTAAAGTCAGTGCTTTTTTTTGTTCGGTCCGGCGAGGTTGACTTTTATGGACTACACTGTTAATACAAGGAAGCGAGAAGTTGGTCAACAAATTATAGCAAGAAGCTGAAATTGTCACTTAAAACAGAAATGACAGTTAATTGTCTCTTGAGGTGTACTGCGTTCATAGTATACTGAGGTGTTTACATCACCGTGACTCTGGTGATGACTAGACTAGGATTCCGGATATATCACAATAGCCTACCTCATTTACTCACATTTTACTGTTGGTGCCTATGAAGATGCACATCTGTGCAAAATGTACTTATGCAGAATGTTTTTGTTTTTTCAAGGTAGGGTAGTAAACAAGAAGGCCGGTCTGGTGATTGATAGATAGGTTGATTTTTTTTTAGTTGGTTTGTTGGTCAGTAACTACAATATAGGCAAGTGGGTATCTTGGTAGTACGCAGATACATGTCAACAAGACAATAGAAAAGATGATAGAGGAGTAGGTAAATAAGTAAGTGGATGGATAGGTACATGTTGATGGGTAGTTACACATCTAAATTACAGATCAATAACTTTACTGTACTTTTTCATCCCTTGAAGGTTCTCACGACCCTGAACTTTTACGTCAAGTGCTCAATGGGCTCCACACAGAGCACGGCACATTACTGCACTATGCTACCAAAGTAAGATCTTATTTAACGGATTTGATTTTATTTAAACAAAAATTGTACGATTCCAGTGATATGTTGTCATATGTCCACCTCTCGCTCAGTCTTGATGTGAACTCTCTCAAACACAGTGGTTTCTGCCTCAGAACTCCCCTGCTGAAAAACCTGTCATTCCTGTGAGATGGATTGTTTTACTTTATCAATCTTCTGAAATAAAAAAAAAAATTAACTTAAGAATTTGATATCATGCCAAGACATTTGAGCATACATTATGTAACTCCATGTCAGATTGTTCACTTGAGGAAACACACAAAACAGAGGAGAGGATGTAGGGGAAAAAAATACCAGGACGGATAGAGAAGATATGAAGGATATATCTTAATTGCATAATCTGGCAATAGAATGGTTGGATTGTGACCATGTAATTGACAAGATTGTTCAGTAACAACCATAGGCCATAGTACATTATATAGTTATTTTTTTTCTTTTGATTAGGATTTTTTATCAGAATTAGTTACGTTCAAGCTATTTCTGAAGAATATTAGAATGTCATGCATTACAAAATGAAACAAATGACAAGTCTTTCTCATTATCAGACTTATGACCTTAATTTTAATGACGAAGCATATGCAATGGAGATTTGATTTTGACAACAGTAAGACAGTAAAAGGCCCAGCCATTAAGCAGGAGTGCATAGAAATCAGAGGTTTATACAGTGATGATGCAGTGAAATTAGAATATGTCCAAGAGTAATTAAAATTGCAGTGCTTTAAATATTTTGAGAAGTCTGGAGATCAAGCTGAGTTTTCTAGCATTTTAGACTGCTGAACTGCTGGTACAGCAGTCTCAAGCATTACAAGAATCCTAACAGAAACGTAAACAATACTTGTGACATGTCCTTTTTTTTTTTTTTTAATCTATTATTGTTCCATCAGCAAGGCAAAGTGGATAAAGTACGTGCCCTACTGGCAGGGGATGCTGATCCAGGTATACAGAATAATGAAGGCAAACTTCCCTTAGAGATGGCTTCTGACCAAATCAGAACAGTATTCAATGAAGAACTCCTGAAGGCAACAGCCCAGTCCAAGTGAGTGTTTTATTCATAATGTACTTAGCATGTTGTCATCTATATGTTCTTAAAAGCAAACACTAACTCACTATTGACAATTCACCGTCTACACTTAAAAAACATTTATTTACATCCAGAACAGTATTGCGAAAGTTTGTTTTTACTGAGATATTTTAACCCTTTGAACCGTGAACCCCTGATTCTATCTTGACCCACCACCTGACCTCCTGGACACTTGGTCAAACAGGAGGGGGTGTGTCAGCCCGGTCTACCGGGCATACGGTACATAGGCAAATTAGCGCGTGCCCGGTTTACCGGGCATATGGGTTCAAAGGGTTAATGATCTCACATTTTATGCAGAAAGATGAATAATGGAGCAAAAAATAGGACAATGACAGATCTGTCTACCTTCCCACCTAGTGTGGGATCCTCACATATTTCGACTCAGTATCCTGCCTTCCCACGCCATGGATAAAAAGTCCCGCATTTGTAAGAATTTGGATATTTTTATACTAGTTTTTCCGCATTTCGTGCTTTGGCATCATTCTGAATACCGCCGGAGTATAGTTTTCATTCACAGTCCAGCAAGAAAACTGCGTTCTCCTATTTGTTTCTATGGCAGTGGTCCTGCCTGCCACTGTTGCCAAAGCTTGTGTCTGTAGGCCAGTAGTACATGATGTAGCCTAGTCCAGACATGTAGTGTTATGTGTTACACCCCGCCTGTGAAGTGAACGTTCACCTGGGCCCATCATTCATGATCCAATCATCACTTGATCCACGATCGCTCGCATAGTTCCCTTTGAACCTAAATCTTTGATTAACCATCCCATCCTGCCCCTTGTTTTCACTTTCAGTCTGCTTGTTGCTGATCACGTTGTAAATGACTTAGATTCATACTGGGAGTTTTCATTCAAAAGTCTGGTCGGATGCTGATGGCCTGTCTAGCTTAAGAATACATGTCTTTACATGTACGTCATTGGACAGAAGAAAGCAGGCCGCCTCTAATGAGCATACGAGCATCATCACGTAAGCATATAGGTCTTGTTTGCTTACTTTATGTAAGAGGGAAAGGGGGGGGGGGGGGGGGATCGAATCTTGGCGATTCCAACACAATTTTGGTGTCAAATTTGACTGGCCTGTCATTCTATTTGAATGTCCCCACCGGCACTCACGGGCTATTTTCTGTCTATGAAATGGCTATTACGCCTGCTTCTTTTTATGGTAGCTATCATTATCACTTCCAGAATTTAACCACTTCACTGCCATGTCAGTTTTCCTCTCTCCATGCACTGCTATACCGCCGCCCCAGCACTCAGTCCCACCAACTGAATCAGCCCACCTGCATTGTCCTCTACTTTCCTACGGGCAATCAGAACTGTCAAGAATCCGTTGTTCAATATTCCTAATTGTTATATATGCAGAAGCAGATATATGTGAAACGCCGATCAGTGGTCGGAGCATTGGATCAAAGGGAAAGTGGGGATGTTGGGTGGTGGGCTGACCGTGAACCTATCATTTACCCCCTTCCCACCTTACAGTGAAGTGGTAGCGCGCCCTCTCCTTCAGAAATGTAAGATGACTGTCTGAAAGAATAGATCTGGAAATTTGTGCAATGAATTTTCTAAACTTTAGTGAATACTTTAAACTGCACTAGATCTAGATCTGGATCTATACTTGAATTAAAGTAAAAACTCTTCTCTGTGTTATGAATGTAAGAAATGCAGGATGTTCTATTGGTTTGTTATGTAATACATAGTTATTCTAAGTAGGAACTAAGGTTCGGTAAATTTCCCTCCTTTTCCCCCGATTTCCCTCCTTTTTGAGTCAGATATCCCTCCTCCACTGTTGTGAGGGTAGGCAGGTCTGCAATAATTTGATGACAGAGTTGAAGAAGGATGTATGTAGCAAAACTTTGATGACCTGAATATGTCCTTCTACATGAAATTGTTTTCAAGGATATCATGAATTCACATAAGCTGATGAAGCGTTTCACAGGACCAGTTGCTAAGATTAGTATGATCACTAATCCTGTATTATTTCTGTCCCACAGTTTAGGTCGTGTTTGCCAGTTGCTGGCAGCAGGTGTCAGTATCCAGATGACAGACAGTCCAGAGATGCTGAACACTCCCCTCCACTGGGCTGTGTGCCATGGCAACAGGGATATGGTACAATGTTTGTGTGGTAAGTCAGGTGGCATTTTCACCATAATTAATTCATAAGCTATGGTCATATGTCTGAGATTTTATTACATTTCAGGACATTTGTTGAAATAGAAAGTAATTTTGCTATAAAGGATTATGAATTAGTTGTTTGGGAGATATTGTAAAAATCCAATTTAACCCTTTTGTGTATGCATAATCATTGGCCACCTTCGTGTACATTTTCAACTTCCTGTGTGCTGTGGCAGCCAGATGTGTTTACATTTTTCTGACCTCTCGTCAGCTGGCATTTACTAATTACAGAGAAACAACCACAGTTAATTTCTTTTTCAAGCAAGTTGCCCCAGTGGTTATATTTAAATCAAGAAAAAATGATTTATCTATTGTATCTGTCATTATTATCAATGATTTATTTAGTGCTCAATCAATTTGAAAAGAGGCAAACATTTAGAGACAGAGAGAGAAAGAATAAGGAGGGAAAGAAACAAAATAGGCAGGATATTAAATATTATAGGCTTTTGAAGAGTAAAATAAACACTGTCCTTTTCGTAGTCTATAGCAAACAAGCTAGAAAGCAAGTGAACGAGACAGCAAGTGCGCAATGGCAATCGAGGCAAAAGAAATGGTCTCATGCCAATGACCAAAGTGCCCTACAGCATGCTGTGTAGCTGCCTCAAAGCGCTCTCTAGCAAACCCTAGATATCATCGAAACCTGATTTGATTCATCAATGAGTTTCCTTTCTATTATTAGATAATGAATGTCATTTTATCAACCATTGACAGCCCAACAAAAAGGGGATGTTTCCTGAGTTGGGTTCTGTCAGTCTGAACATTAGCAGCATTGTCATATCTTTCCATAGAAAAGTTGTAGCTAAATAATTTTTATACAGTAGTAAAGTAAACTCATCTCCCTCTCCACTGACAGCAAGAACTCTCTGCAAAAAAACATTTGACATTAGACTCACGTCACCTGTTAGAATAACACATCTCCCTGTTCTCTCAGCATGGGTATGTCTTGATTTGAGAATTGCGTGATACACAAGTGTACTATCTGCCCTACGAGGTCTGCCTCAGAACAAAGTTTTGCCCCTCTACGTAATGATGTCATATCTAAGAAATCTCGATGCCAAATTTCAAGTGTTTTGGTGAATGTGTTTTAGAGTTGTGTTTTGGTGTATTTATGCACTTTGTCCAAGGTAAATCTTTGGAAAATGGCAGAGCAAAACATTGCTGCAACTTTCTCACGCCACGATGTCTGAGGTGATCAAATTTTCAACTGTTCTCGTTAAGTCTGCTCTGGAAACACATGGTGATCTTTGCCCCATCAATTCAAACAGTAAGCAAATGGATCAGGGTGGTTGAAGGTGGGAGATCTGATATGAGAGATGAAGAGTACACTGGGAGGCCCCCGTCGTCATTTGTGGCAACAGTGTTGCGTGAACAAAAGCTGTTGTGGAAGAAATGTGAAAAGACCGTGCAGAGAAATAAGTGAATTAGTCTGTCTGTCCAATGCAACAGTTCACCAAATATTGACCAACGATCTTGGCAAGAAAAAATTCTTCGCTTATTCCATACCCCACTTTTGACACCAGAGCATGAACAAACCCGTGTTCAAGCAGCTCGGCACTTTTTGGCCCATGTTGAGCAAGAGGGTTTTGCAGTTTCTTAGTAAAATCATCACTGGTGATGAAACTTGGATATACTCAATTGTTCCCGAGTTGAAAGGACAGTAAGCTCAGTGGCCTGATTCAAATGGGGTGAGGCCACAGAAGGCCCAGTGAATACAAGGATAAAGGTGATGCACATTGTTTTTTTTTTGACATGAATGGCATCATACTGAGCTGGCCAGTCCCACTTGGCATATCTGTCAGGTTCATCCTCAAAGACAAACAGACCAGCAATACGGAAAAAAAGACCTGCCGTGCTTGAAGAAGGCGTTATTCTGCATCACAATAATGCACCTGTTCACATGTCCAAAGTTGTGAACAAGCTTCTTGATGGCCATTCGTGGGATTTACACCTGCCCCATTTGTCTGATCTCACCCCATGTGACTTCTACATCTTCCCCAAGGTGAAAGAAATGCTACGAGGTTGTTGATTTGAGGATGAGGACAAGATTCAAGAGGCTCACTTGTCACTGTCTTTGACCACTGGGTACATCGAATGGAGAAGTGTCTGGTTCTTATGTTGAATAGGTATTTGAATAAACTTTAAGTTGATACCAAAAATAAGGGTTATAATTATATGTGAGGACAGCATGAAGGGACACTTTATTCCAAGACAGATCTCATATGCATAATTTATAGTTGAAATAGAAAACCTGTTCTGGTGTTGACTGATGCACTGCTGCAATGAAAAATGAAAAGAAACTGTCTGTATTTAATCTGATTGTCCACAGCTAGAGGAGCTGATCTGAATGCCTATAATGCACGAGGATTGACACCTGTACATGAGGCTGTTAAAAGAGGAGATGCTGGAATACTGGAGGAATTAGTGAATTATGGAGCAAACTTGGAACTACAGGTCACAATAGGGTAAAATTCTGCACATCTGGTCTTTGGATTTTCTATCATTAGGAAATAACTGTTTATTTATTTAATGCTCTAGATTTGATGAAATAAGATATCATATGAAACTACTGAAATTATATAAACATTATTAGATGAATTTGGAGGTGAATTTGAATTAGGTGACAAATTTGGGCTTACATTATCTCTCGGTGATATACCATTTCTATGGCTAGTATGAGGCAAATTGAAAGCAAGTGGAACAGAACATTTTATCTGTGGGTGTTTTGGGAATATTCTTGGCTGTATCTATGGTGTTTTGGCAATATTCTTAATAGCACAGAAATATAACTACAAATGCAGTCTGCTTTGTTATAAAATCTTCTCTTGTAATGTGAGGGATGACTTCATTACTGCTTGGGAGGAAAGTGAGAAGATTCTGTTATGGGAAAGTGGTTGACAGTGCGGCTACTACAGTTCATAAGTCCTGGATAGCGCCTGTTTTGGACAGGCAGGTTTGCATTTTCAGTGTAGGATTTTTTTTTTTTTTTTACCAGATTGCTCATTACAATTTTATTTTCTCAAATTTGTCTTTGTATGAGGAAGGTAGAGATTATCTTATGGAATTTGACTACATGATTCTTTTTTTGACTTCACTGAATTTTCACCATCAGCTGAAGCTACATCTGTTTATGTTTCTTTTTATTTCAAATACTTAGAGGGAATGTTTGCAGGGATGTCAAACTTCCAACTTTAGTCGGAAATCTGGCTTGGAGGTCCTTGCTAACTTTTCAATTTTTTATAATGTCATTTGCCAATCAGGACTAGGTCAATCATTTGGTGGCTCAAAAATTTTAGAGGACAATGTTCTTTGTGCTCAGCTCTTCAAACCTGACGATGGCATTAGAGTTGCTGAAACAACTAGAATAACAACTAGATACCCCTGCCTTCATGGCCTACTCAACAAGTTTTGCATTGATTTGCAATCTAAGCTGTCAATGATAAATGTGAGCTACAATTATGCATGGGTGAAAGTTGAAGTAGCCCATGTATCTCTTTATTTACATATCAGATAGCTCACTTATGCTGTCATTCTGTGGCATTATTAGTATGATATATACTTCTTTACAGTCACACAAAGTCAGATGCTGGTCCGCCTGATCTGTGAAGAATGATCGAAATCCTTTTTGCAAGAGATTTAATAGCTTACAGTTTACATTGAGAAACTATAACATGGCTACCCATTCACCCCCTTAGGAAATGGCTTGATCCATGGAATTATACTTGGGTTATGGATGAATGTGAAACAGAATGTGTAGGGGTTGCAAGCCTGACACTGCTATGTAATGGACATGTACTTGTAAGTACAGCCCCTCTACCGATGATTAGTTTCTAGTATTAGGTTGAGGGCTGAGTTAGGGGAAGGATTTGAGGATTTTTTTTGATGGTCAATCAGAGATCCGATTAGAAGGCTAAGTGGAGTCAATGGCCATAAGTCAAAACGAAACAAAGCACTAGTGCCGGCTATCTAGACTGACAGGCTGGCAGCTCACCTTTGAGAGTTCAGTTCATTTCGTAGCTGGTTTGCAGGTTTATAGTTAAACCCTACTTAGTTTTTTTTTTTTTTTTTAGTTTTCACGTCCATATCTTGTTATTAAAATTTCACTATAAACTAAAGCTGTATCTATCTTTGTTTCTTATTTTTTTATTTAAAAAATTTATTTATTCATTTTTAAATCTCAGAGAAAATGTTGGACAGACAGCCTTTGATATGGCTGAGGGCAATGAGCCAATTTTGCAAGTGCTGCGAGCACCCAGACATTCACTCATGGTTCCGGCTACCAAAATAAACCACACATTTGGTGAGTAGAATTATTTCTAAAGTCTATAAATATATGCTGCCATTTTACATTCTCTGCCCTACAAGCCTGAATTGGTGATCTGCATACAGAGAGAGATCTTTTTTTCCCTAAAGGTTCAGGGAAGAATTTATGTAGTATGCATATACAGTCAAGAGTGAATATTCCTGGCTTTCATCATGAATTTTTAGGATATTTCCATTACTTGCACATGTGTTTTTAGAATGCCATGATTTATTTCTGTGTAGTTCACCATATCTAGACAATGTAAATTTAAAAATTTTACTTCATCTGTCACATACTGTTGTGGCTTGCAGGAGAGAAAGTTGATGAGATCCCATAACACATCACATGTGCAATTTTTTTTTGTATTTCACTTGTAGATATTATTAAGAAAATGAAAGAATAGAG
This sequence comes from Peronia verruculata, assembly GCA_038406235.1. NCBI lineage: Eukaryota > Metazoa > Mollusca > Gastropoda > Systellommatophora > Onchidiidae > Peronia > Peronia verruculata. The sequence goes on from JBCAUA010833009.1 coordinate 12,011, forward strand.
CCTTTGATTTTAAGTCCATGAGTGTTATATATAATGACAGGTGTTTCTATGTTGCCTTTTATGGATCATACCCTCTCAAATACATGAGATACAGAAATTTAACAGAGACATGAGCAACTTTTCTCACAGATAGTCTTTGAAAGTAAGACATTGATTTCTATTCATTTCAGACAGCAAAGCCAATCTAGTTCGGTTTGATAGTATGACATCAGCTGACAGCGTTATAGCAAATGGAGATGAAGTGGAAGATGAGCTTCAGTCCCCAAAACTTGTGACACCGCCTTTTCTGGTAAAGCCAGCAATGGCTGTCAATAGAAACATGAGATAGGCAATATATTTATAATATATCATATTGCAAGACAGTGTTGAATACTTTCAAACTATTTCAGTAGAATGTCATGTAGTGCAGTAGAAATGGTGGATGTTTTTACCAGCAGGATGCATTTGAATGAGAACTATGACCTGTTGTATTTCAAAAGATGTGAAACAGTGTTAAGCAAAATGTGCAATAGTGCAGACATCTCTCTCCTTGACAATTGATTACTTGTTGTGTGAATGAATATTGTCTTCCTTTTGCCAAATTATTTCTCCCTGTCACACACAAGTACCGTCAATGAATATTATTATGAAAGAAGGAGAAGACATCACATTTAATTTTGACGTTTAGTTTGTTATGTATTTGGAGTGAAAATTAGAAAATCTAATTGTCTATGGAAAAATCTATCTTTTATATGGTAATAATTTTGCCAGATTTGTAATTTATCATGCCAACTCTGAACCTTTTATGCTGTGCTGGGCTCCCTGAGTAAAGAAAAATTGAGACAAAGATGAGGACAGGGAGACTGCATAGTCAAACGAGACATCCGGCTGGCTCTCTTTGTTTGCTAACATATTTTTTGCCCTGTCCATTGTCTTGTATTTGCCATGCTTGTACAAGTATTATATTTGTGGAGTAAGGATCTGGAAATTATTCATGTTAGTTGTACCTTTTTTAAAAAATGTGTTTAGATTAATCACTAGTCCTGTTGTTTGTGATTAGACCTCTCTTAATACTTGCTTTGCCAATGAGCTGTGCAGACAATAGTATTATCTGAAAACTTAACCAAAGAAATACGAACCACATATTTATACGACAAGTAAAGTGAATCCCTGTGTGCAATGCTCATGTCTATTCATGAGGGCTCCTCATTGCGCTGTGATATTTCTCACCATGTCACTTAAACTTGGGGTTTATCAGCCTATCGCCATAATAAGTATGCGCAGCTACTAGACACTCCTTCATAAGGTAAAGGGAACTTTACCTAATAGAAAAATGAGAAATTCCATGCCCAAGATGAAATCCTCATAACCAGAAGAGAACAGAAATCAAAGGCCACATAACCCACTCAAGTCCTCTCAAGTGGTTCGAAACTAAATCAAAAGAAACTATACAGTAATGCGGGAGAGTATAAAATACATGCAGTCTCTTTCTTTATGCCATACTGAGTAATGCTGCAGACTCCCCTTGACCACTTGACCCACTCAACAAGTTTCGCATTGACCAGCAATCAAGCTGTTGAGAGTAAAAGGGAGCTATAATTGCTATGAATTAAAGGTTAAGTAATCTATGTAACTATTAGTTTATATATCAGATAGCTCTCCTGCGCTCTCACTCTGTGCAATGATTAGATCACTTGTATAGATTTCTTTGTAGTCACTGCTGCCCTGTCAGCGTCAGCCGGTCTGATATGAGAAAAGTCCTCGTGGTCCTAGGGATGATATCTTGCAGTTTACACTGAGATTCGATAACGTAAATGTAAATACACCCCTATGTGAAGTAGTTTCGTCCAAGCAGTTGCATCAGGTTATGAGCAAATCTATAATGGGAATGGTCTGTAGGATGAGGGGTGATTAAAATTGGCACCCATGTGAAATTGACATGCCATTGTAAATAATAATAATAATAAAGGGCATTTATATAGTGCCTCACCCCCGCAGGGCCCGAAGCACTTTACAGAACTAAAATGTTTAGCAAATATATGCCTGAAAACAAACAAGTGCAATAACATACGTACATATAATATGG
>JBCAUA010833020.1:0-14075 GCA_038406235.1 Peronia verruculata
CTATCTATCTATCTATCTATCTATCTATCTATCTATCTATCTATCTATCTATCTATCTATCTATCTATCTGTCTGCCATTTGTCTCTTTATCTACTTATCTCACTGTCTGTTTCTCTAACCCTCTACCTGCCTGTTCGTCAACCTGTCTGTCTGTCTGTCTGTCTATTTATCTGTCTGTCTGTCGTTTGTCACCTCTATAGTTTAGTTGCCCTCTTTCACTCTCTGACCAGCCTCTCCTCATCGCTCCCTTGTCCTTATTCTGAGCTTTTCTACCTCTCCCCAAAGTTTCGGCCTCACACTTAGTTCTCTGTGGAGAGGATTAAGGACACACAATCCAGGGTATAAATTATCAGCATTCCATTGTCATTTTCTCCCAATCCTCCTTTCTTTATTCGCCCTTTACATGCACTTCGGCAACCCCTACTGTATAACTCTACTATCCTTTAGGGGCGAATCCTTTATCCCCGAATCATAAAGTAGATCTAGACTGACCCGATGTGGATAAAATAAATGGCTCAGAGACAAAGCGGGATATGAAAGACAAATAATGTTGCTTTTGTATGATATCTTCATATTTTTTTGAGATATCATTTATTTGTTGTTGTTGTTGTTGTTGTTGTTGTTGTTGTTGTTGTTGTTGTTGTTGCTGTTGTTGTTGCTGGTGTTGTTGTTGTTGTTGTTGTTGTTCTTCTTCTTCTTCTTCTTCTTCTTCTTCTTCTTCTTGACTTTCGCTCTTTAGATTTCTCTTTTCATAACTTTCTTTTTTGCCTCTTGTTTTATGCAGGCTGTCGTTTTTCCCCTGACAAACCATAAGTTATATCAGAGCTTTCTTTCAAAGAGGATTTTTTTCTCTCCTGATTTATAAGCATAGTGTCCTCGCATCTGTTGTTGTTTTTTTCTGTTGTCTTTATGTTTCCCATAGCATGCCTTTGCTTTCTGTCCACTTTTATTGTCTATTTGTGCTAGTGTATGTCATGTTGACGTGAAATGATAAATATTGCTAAGTCTTTTCAGCTAAGCTAGTTCTAGCTAGCTCACTTCATCATATATATATATTATTTTCTTCTACCATGTTCGTGTTCTACCACAATAGAGTTAAAGTTTAGTGCTCTCTACAGAAACGTCATTTCAAACTGAATCTCAACTAAAGGCAAAAATAACAAAACAGAAAGAGAATCTGCTTTCTTCTATTTCTTTATTTTATTTTCCGAAAACAAATCGCTGTGAATGGTTAAAGAGTAAAGACCGGAACTCTTCTATTTGTAAAAAGTAAAAAAAAATAAATAAAAAATGAAGAGATCTGCGGGCGGGAAAACGGGTGATACCAGATCAATCAATCAATTTAGACTAGGGCGATTTTTGCTGTGATTCCCAAGGAAGGGATTTCTAGGGGATGAAGGCGTGGAGGCCCCAGATTTTTGGGAGATTAAGTTGAAAATAAGACTGATGAAGATGAGACTGGAGGGCAAATTTGAGAGGGGGGGGGGGAGGGAGGGAGGGGGTGAGGTGGGGGAAGAGGGGAGGGGGGGGGCAAACCTGTCTTCTCCTTAAACGAAATGATTTTTTGGGGGGTCGATTTTTTTATTTTTTTTTTAGGATCTTCCTTTAAAGAGTTAAACCCTGATAGTGCCGGGAAATAATGTGATAGTTGAGAAATTTGTTTTTATAACTGAGGTATTTTATTTGCTTACTCATTTAGTACGATGTTATTTTCGCTATATCTATTCACTATTTTTGCCTGAAATAGGATATAGTGAGTGCATCTACATGTGGTATAAATGCTGCAGATATTTATTAACAAACAAACGGGGGGGGGGGGCGGGGGACGCAGTGGCTCAGTGGGTATGGCGTCTGTTCATGGAGAAAACAGGCCGGGGTCGACTCGCGGGTTCTGCATCGGGGGATGACATAACACGAAGATTGAAAACCGGCCTTTATTCAGTGACTCAACGGTCCCCTGGCTTCCTGTTGCTGGTAGGGAAGCCCAACGTCTAGCCTTCTCGGATAAGGGCGAATATATTTCGGAGGTCCCGTGTGTACGTTACGCACGTTAAAGAACCCTTGGCAGTTGAAAATCGATGGAAGAGTAGGCTGAGTGGCGTTGTCCAGGCAAAATTTCCAAATTCCAAAATTCTACCCACAAAAATTTTTCAGCAAAAATTGGCACCTTCTTGGGCTTGAAAGGCTTAAAAAACTTTCTGACCTGTGAGTTACGACAGTTTACGACATTACAAAGCTGCCGTCATGACGACCTAGATTTGCCCTGCGGTAATAGATCACAGATAAATAGTTTGGATTTGCGCAGTTTTTAAACTCGACAAATGGATTGATTTAAATGGTTATAATATCGTGTCTGAGTGATGAATTCTCCGTTTATTGCGTTCAACAAGAGGGAAATGATTCTGCTGATTTCTCGGCATAAAAACCCAGCCCAGACCTCACTGTGTCGTCTCAGATTTAACCCTAGAAGTGTCAAGGGCTCACGTCGTTAAATTAGTACTCATAACACTAACATTGGGAATAACTTCCAAACAGCAAACGGGTTAATAATTCAATACGAATAATAATATCATTCTAAAGGATTAAACTGTCTTTTTTTTTTTAATGGATACTGGATATCTGAGTGCTTTCATAGAAATTCTGACACTGCAGCTTTCTCTACTGACACTTCAAGGGTTAGTGGCTTCCATGTACTTAAGTCCATGCCAGCACAAAGCATATCGGATATTAAGAGAGATGTCACGCTCGGAAAATGTGCATGATTTTCCCAATCCACTCGTGGAAACTATATTATCTTTCTCGCCATTGTTTTAAAAAGTGCAATGCTCTGTTTGGCAGTTCGATAATAGCCATCAGGAAGACATGATCAGCAAAACACAATGTTTGCAGGGCAGAGCAATTGAAAGCCAAAGTTTATCCTTCGCTTTTTTCTTTTTTTGTAGAGTTTCGTGTAACTGGAGATGCTTACAAACTGATACCGGTATCTATGTATTGTTATACCATCACTTTCAAATAGAACGTTAGAAATTAGCCCACTAATACCTACTCAATCCGATAAGTGCTTGATGTAATTGAGAAGCGACACGATGAAACCAGGGTCTCGTCAAATTTTAAGCATATTTAGAGTTATTGGTATGATTGTGAACATTATTCATTTCTCTTTCAGTGTGCGAAAAAATGATTGTTCTATCTTATGTAGAAGTTGAGATATTGGTATTAAAGACCATGAGGGAGATCTATTTGCTGCAGCTGAATTTATTAAGAAAATGCCCGATCACTTTTGTAAATCCTTATTAATCTTTGTTAGGCCATGCTACTAAATTACAGTTTTTAAGCTTTTATTCGATCTATTTCAGTAAATTGAACTATGAAATGCATTTTTAGATTGATATGGAAGGAGTTGGTGAAGAAAAAAAATTACATTAAAAATCCATTCACTGGTTTAAAAAAAAAACACTTGTTTTTCCGGTTGGCTCGGTTTCACGAGCGCCTGATTTCACCGTGTCGCGTCTCAATCAATTGATAAGGCTTTTAAATGGCTTAAGGTCTGCATTTTGAACTCTTCTGCTTGCATAGATAAACCATTATATGTGACTTAAGATGTTCACATATCACTATATTATCCATTTATATTAAACTAAGCATTATAATGGTACCAGGTTTGTGTTTTTAGTTCTCCTCTTCAGAGGTTATAAGCGACGGGAGATGTTCACACATCGCTGCTCTCCCGTTTTAGCAACTCATATTACAAGGTTATATCAACACCATCTCAATAGACAATCTAAGAGTTTAGTGGGGCGGATTTATGAGAAATGGCACAAATAGTATTTCTCTGTAACCAATAGTAGCAAGAGTGATTGAACATCGAATTTTCCTGTATGAGTTGAGCACTCTCTCTCTCTCTCTCTCTCTCTTTCTCTCTCTCTGTCTCTCTCTCTCTCCCTCTCTCTCTCTCTTTCAAAGCTGCAGGATGTAAATAAGTCAAGCTGGCAGGTTGGTTCCTGTGCACATCGTTTTCCTGACTAAGAACATAACACTATGTCAACGACCTGTCGGGGTTAGATTTAACGCCTCTACTTTAAAAAAAAAAAAACCCATTCATTTTATGCGTGGAGAAATAACAGCGAGAGAGTATGTCTGAAGTGACGTGAGTGAGGGCATCCATCCTGTCTGACACATGAAGGGTGGCATGTCAAAGTTTTATAGTAACTGATACGGCCAGTCTCGTCATCTAAACCCGGATAAATAGTAAAGCCCTGGACAATGACCGAAGAGCAATTTTAATTTCGCAGGCTGAATATACTTCGCTTTTTTCCCTGAGTAGTTGTTTGTTTTGAACAGTAGGAATTAGGTGTGACATAGACAGATAGCCTTACACTATCCAGCATAAGTATACACATAGCTAACCAAAGAACCAGCATGTTTGAAAGTTAAAAAAAAAAAAAAAATGTCTAGTTGTAATAGACGGCACAGTGTAAGCAAATTGCGGAATGCGCTGATACCCCGTGCTGACAGACAGACACCAAAACAGATAAACTGACTGAGGAAGAGGTGTGAACGAGGCCAGGGACAACACAGATAAGATACCTGAGTTTACATAGACAAGATAAGGAGTATGACAACAGAAGATGGGAGAACTGCGAGCCGCGATTGAAGCCAGGAGGTTTTCTTAACGTAGCCTTAAGAGACAAAATGATACAACACAATGGTCAGAGACCATCCATCTCGGAAAGAAATTGAATTTGTTCCCGGAGACCGATAGGGCATCCCAAGTTCGTGTCAGGAGGAATTAGCGAAGAACATAGTGTTTCGCACTTCTTCAATTGATTTCAGCTCCATTTTCCTTACTCTAACTTGCCGGAAAATGGAGGCCGCACGGCAAAAGACACTGTCACTAACCATAAAAGTGTCAAGTTCGGGCCGCTCCTTGGTGGCTGCCCAACGGAAGGCGGGCCCATCGGCAGATAATAAGAGAACGGGAAAGAAAGAAAGAGAGAAAGAAAGAATGAAAGAAAGAAAGAAAGAAAGAAAGAAAGAAAGAAAGAAAGAAAGAAAGAAAGTTCTATTCCTGTTATTTGAAAGTAAAACAAAAAATGTGAAGAAATTATGACGATCGGAGAAAAACGTTTTCAAAAGATAGTGGATTTTTCAGAATTTTATGCTGATAATGTTTCTCATAACAAGAACAAAAGCATTAAAAAAAAAAAAAACTTTAATATGCTTAAATTATATCATTAAATTTGTACCTGGCAATCGGAAGTAATTTGGCTGATGGTCAAACAAAGAGCTTATACTATTTTACTGGAGGGCGGACTCAGGAGATCGCCTTAACAAAACACCCTGTGTCTCGCGTGCCAACACGGGAAGCCATGGCCATGGAGGTGTTGTTATTTTGCTATGTTTGGTCACTATTCCGATCTAGTGAGTCTTTTCTTGTAAAGAAACGGATTCATTTATCATTAATATTATTATTTTTAATCGAGAGCTACAGCACGGACAGAATGCAACAGACTTGCTATCATGAGATATTGACAGTGTGAATTTCATTCATTCCTGAAATTATGACCACATGAAGGGCGTTAACTATCTGTCTTTCCCTCATGGGCATGGCTAAACACTCAGTATGTATAAATAGTTTAAGGTCCTCGCGGTCAAACTGGCTCGTTTCTTGGTGCACTTAACGGGCTCCTGACCCCCCCCCCCTCCTCCCTTTTACCCTCCCCCCTCTCATACTAGTCATACAAGCTCCAAAATTGCCAGCTGCTCCTTCAATCTACTATTGTCAAGTTATGATAGTATTTTTGCAAAAGAATCCCGGGGGAAAAAAAAAAAGCCAACACCATTTATACTATTCAAAATCTTTTTTTGATAAATTAATGGGCCCTTAATTTCACTGCCATAGTCCTGGTTTCCGTTCAGACTCTTTCAACCGTACTGAAAAATTGCCCATCCAATGTATACATTGATAACTCTCTCATCCTTAGCAAACAAAAGCTATTTAAACCGTTGGCTTTTTGTATTCAGCAATAATAGGGCAAATCATATCTTCAACCGCCCGGTAATGTGTTTATAGGAAAGAGTGTGACCGCTTCCGGTGAAAAGAGCACAAATAGAAATCGACCCAGAACGGAACACGGTAGTAGTGTAGTAGCTAAATAAAACTAGACAGACAGACAGACAAACAGACAGACAGACAGACAGACAGATAGACAGACAGACAGGCATCTAGGTAGGTTAGGTATCTTATATTATATTCTTTTGATGTTACAGGAACATGTCTACATCACGGAAAAAAACAAAACAAAACAAACAAAAAAAAAAAACGGCTGTTTATTGAATGGATGAATATGTACTGCGAATAATTTGTGTACAATATAATGTGTACTTGTCAGCACTTGCACGGGGAATCTCTTACCAACCCTAACAGTGATACTGACCCTAACATCTAAACCATACGCCAGTATCAAATTTCAAGAACTGTTGGCAGTTACGGATCAGTGCAAGAGTACTCAGAGGCTCAGCCGTTTAGGCAAATATTCAGATCACACAAACAAATGAACTAAAACTCCGAAATTTCAGCCCTGAATTCATCTAGCCAAAGCTGCCACGTATTCAAAGCCGACATAATTCGACACATAGAATTTAATTAAAGACCACATACGGTGTAAATTAAAATCAAATTGTGAAAGCTTTCATCAATATGAAGAGACAAACCCAGTGAAGGTTTACTGTGAAAAGCACAACTATTGCCAAAACAAGATTCGGGGTTAAAATTCAATGTTTTGTTTCGTCATCTACAATTCTATTCTTAGCCCAAACCCTGTTCTGGTTGACAAGACAAAATTTTATAACTATGTTCAACAAACAAATGCAAGTGTGTACAGTAATCCGTCGTTTATCTCAGTTGTAAGGTTCCATAAATGAAAACCCTTGAAGTAGGGATGCTTTATTTACCTTGTTATTTACATACATTTAAATTTTATAAACCTCCCCCATACTATTATCAACCCTCTCTGGTGAGCTCTGACTGGTCGGCTCCCGTTTGTTAGCAAATAGCATGTCATGTACGATCTCGCGTGGGGGAAATTAATGGAAATTAAAATGTTTGATTTATAACGGCGCACTTTGCTATACAGAAATACACATATATGTTTGTTGTTTGTGTTGGGGTTTAACGACACATCAGCACGAATACGGCTATATTGTGTCCGATACGGTGAGATACGGTTACACGCCGAGAAGAAGACAGGAAAGAACGCGGGACAGAAGACAGGAGCAAGGAGAGATAGAAGAAATGCCTCCCCTGGACTGTCGAGGATGGCACTCCATGGGAGACACCCCGCTGATGACGGGCATACAGCGCCTGCAGGTGGGAGCAGAGAACATACTTATATACGCCGCATGAAATACAAACAAGCAAACAAAGAAAACAAAAAAACAAAACAAAACAAAACAAAAAAAAAAAACGATACAGTGAAGCCGCGAAAATTGAACCCACGATAAACGAGGGAATACGTAGCATTATTTTGATCGTCCAAGTCCTTCCAAGTACCTTACCAACAACAGTCCCAGCAGCCGTGTGAGAGAACCAGCTGGTGATACCAACAGACCTGTCGCCGTCAAAGCTCTTGAAGAGTTAATAGCTTAACGAACAGAGGCTTTTAAAGAGGCCCTTGAGTTTGCCCATTCTTCACCCTGTTAAAGGCTTTTGACCGGTCCTCATTTATCTTGTTATCTTCTCGGCCCCACGCCGTAAGCGGCGAGAAAGCAAACAACTGGGGCTGTTACCACAACCGTTTTCCAGCTGGAAACTGCGATAATTTATCAATGACCATCGGAATAATTACCTGCTTCGCTAAACGTCTCTTCTTTGTAACCATAGTTTCGCGAACCTCGAGAAAACAGCCTTTTTTCTTTCTTTCTTTCTTTCTTTCTTTCTTTCTTTTCTTTCTTTCTTTCTTTCTTTCTTTCTTTCTTCTTTCTTTCGTTCTCTTTCTTTCTTTCTTTCTTTCTTTTTTCTTTGTGTTTCTTTCTTTCTTTCTTACTTTCGTTCATTCATTCATTCATTCATTTATTCTTTCATTCATTCATTCATTCTTTCTTTCTCTCTTTCTTTCTCTCTTTCTTTCTTTCTTTCTTTCTGTCTTTCTTTTTTTCTTTCTATCTTTCTTTCTGTTTTCCCCCCATTCTTTCTTTCTTTCTTCGTCTTTTTTCTTTCTTTTTCCTTCCTTTAAAAAAAAAAAAATAAACCCGTCCGTTAAATCATACTGAACAAAACATGCTGATCTTGAGGCATCAAAATTTATTGATACAACATATTATCCAAAATGACATTTCAATTGCTGGTTAAAAGTTTCAGTTGTGATGAAAAAGGCGTTTTACCAAAGCATGCCTGAGCAGTGCGTCTTGAGGTTCACCAGGGTCTTTGTTTTCCCAATCCGGTAGGATATGGTTATGATGTCGTTGATGCTGCTGTGTGGTGTTTGCAGCGGTAGTTGGGCACTACTCAGCGTCCTTCTTACAGAGCAATACAAGATAACAGTTCCTTTGTTACCCACTGGGTTGCGGTTCCTTTGTGAAGGGTAAGACCCTCTGACTGGCTAGCTTGATGAATGAGTGCGTTCTCAGGTATTCAAGGTATGACAAATTTGCATTGCGCGCGTGCTTTCTAGGTGAGCGGGGCAACACGAAAAGAAAGAGAGATTTAGAGAGAGAAGGAGAGAGATAGAGAGAGAGAGAGAGGGAGAAAGAGAGGAGAGAAAGAGTAAAGAAGAAAAAGAAAAAAAAAACACATAATGTCTTTACGATAAAAATGAATGGCAGTCAAAGTGGGAGTATGAACAAGAGAACAAAAGGGGGAAAGTTCTGTCAAAAGTTGAAAGACAAATTCAGAAAGGTGATTTGTCTGATTTTATAGAACCCTAGAATTGACTGAGAGAGGGATAGGGAAGCGGAGGCAGGGAAAGTGAGGCGAAATAATAAAGCGAACTGAAGAAAGAAAAAAAAAGGGGGGGGGGGAGGAAGAGGTGGAGGGAAACCATCGGAAAACAGGGAAGGAGAAGAGAAAAAAAGAGAAAAGACAAGATTGAGAGATAGATAGAGAAGAAAGATTGAGAGAGAGAGAGACTTGAGAAAAAGATGGAGAGAGAGGGACAAATAGGGAGGGGTGGAACAGAAAGAAAAGTGAGAGAGAAAGCGAGAGAGAATGAGAAAGAAAGAAAGAGAGAGAGAGAGAGGAAGAGAAACTTAAAGGGGAAGAGTTAGACAAAGAGGATGGCTACAGTGGTTTATACCTGTGGTACACGAAAACAAAAAAATTACTTCAAGAAAACAAAATGAATCCAAAAAACCAAAACACCTGTGATCTCAAGCTCAAACTATTTGCTTTTTGTCCTTCACAAACTCCCCGAATGCTAACATTTCGTCGAAAGGGCAACAGAGATTAATGATTCACTTGTTATCGTTCTTAACAACGCACGAGTTTCCTAACACTGGCATTACGACAAAATGAAGACATAGAGAAGAAATTCAGTACTCACTTTCTTCAAACATAAGAAATTGGGGCAAGATTATAAATGTTGGCCCTTCTTTCTTTGTACTTTAGTGTAGGAAGTATGTCAGTAAAGTTATGATATCAGTAAATGTCTCGCGTGAGTGTCTCTGTTTAAGTTTGGCTGAGTGTTTCTCTCTCTCTCTCTTGTTTTGGAGGCTTGGTTTTTGATCTTAATGATGTAGGAGCGAACGCACGTGTATATTATGGTGGGGGCAAAAGTTTGATGGCAATGTCTGTTCCACACCTGTAGTGTTTTAAATGTTTTATTTTTATTCAACAAATTTCGCCTGGGAGGTTCGAGATAAGAGTGCGAGTACAAGCCAAACAATGAACCATTTTTTATTTTTTTGTTACAGCCAGCTAAGTTTCTTCCCTTAGTGGTGTCAGATAAGAAGGGGAAATCCACATGGTTATAGAATCCGTATATATATATGAAACCTTACTTATTCAACCGTTGCTTTTTCCCTTTCTCCAATTTTCTCTTTCTTTGGGTTGATTCAAGCCAATATTACCATTGCCTCTTTGTATATTTGTATTTACTCGTCCCCCCCCCCCTTTTTTTTTGTTCGCTCTCACATCTCTCGAGTTTGTCTTTCCTGTCATCCTCTCTCTGACTTTCTGCCTCGTACTTTTGTTGATACGCCTTTCTGATTTCTTATCTATCTTTTAGTGTATTTGATTGTCCACTTTTATCAATCTTTTCTCTATCTTATACTCTTCCTGGTTGTTGTTCTTTCCTTTCATTCTGTCATTCTTTCTTTCTTTCTTCTCTATAACTTGTTTATTCATTCATTCATCCTTTTTTATTTTTTACATTCTTTATTTCTTTAAAATTTTCTTTCATTTGCTCTCTCTCTCTCTCTTTTCTCTGTTCCCTCTTTCTTTCTTTCTCTTGATCTCTTTCTTTGCCTCTCTACTGTCCTATTCCACCTCCCCCCCCCCATCACTCTCCTACTGCTGTGATAATTAAAAGGGTATTTCCTAAATAACCCACAGATCAACCTGCAAATTCGCCTTTCCTTTTCTCTGTCAGTTAACAATCTGAAGTCCTTCACTCGTCCTCTCAGAATCCTTTCACGTCATACGATTTCTTTCTTTCTTTCTTTCTTTCTTTCTTTCTTTCTTCTTTCTTTCTTTCTTTCTTTGTCTCTTTCTTTCTTTCTTTCTTTTTTCTTTGTGTCTTTCTTTCTTTCTTAGTCTCTTTCTTTCTATCTTTTTTCTTTGTGTCTTTCTTTCTTTCTTTCGTATTTTCTTTCTTTCTTTCGTATTTTCTTTCTTTCTTTCTTTCTTTCTCTCTCTCTTTATTTGTTTGTTTCTTTCTTTCCTGTTTTCTTTCTTTCTTTCTTTTTGTCTTTCTTTCTTTTGCTTTTCTCTCCCTACTTTTTTTCTTTCTCTTTCTGTGTTTTACATTCCCGGCCCCTCACCCTCGTGTTCTCCGGGTTCAGCGGGGTCCCATGATAGCTGGAGCTGTCTGCCTCACAGACTAAACAGTCTGGCCAAAATGAAAGTCTGCCTATCTCTAATGTCTGTTCTTTGTTAAAAAAAAAAAAAATCAGCTTCTCTCAAAAAAAAGAAAGTGCATTCTAGCCGATTTTTCTTTTCCCCTTTCTTCCACCCGGGCCCATTGTGCGTATAAACTTATTAATCTTTAATTCCTTATGTCCATAGAAATTGGTTATTTTAAAAGCCTCGTACTCGGTGAGCACTGACAGCAGTTTCATTTAGTAATTGAGTTTTTAAGAACATTATTTATATTTCCCAGGACTCGATTATCATGAGACTGAAAAGTAACTGAGCTTAATTTGTGCCCTCACTCCGGGAAGATTCTAAGAGACTGGTCAGATTCTTATCGCAAGAAAATATTACGTGATATAGTAACCCTCCCCCCCCCCCCCTCTGCCCCTCTCCCCATATTACCCCAAACACACACATACACACACAGTTGAACAGAAGCCTGTTTGTATACTTCATAAACAGCGATATTTATTCGATATTTATTCCACTAGTTTTTACTTCCTCCCTCCCCGTCTGGAGTTTATATGTATGTTCTCTGCTCCCACCTGCAGGCGGTGTAAGCCCGCCATAGGTGGGATGTCTCCCACGGAGTGCAATCCTCAACATTCCAGGGGAGACATCTCTTCTCTCTCTCTTTGCTCCCGTCTTCTGTCCCACGTTCTTTCCTCTCTTCCTCTTGACGTGTAAAAGTATCTCACCGTGTTTGACACAATATAGCCGTATAACCATTCTGGTGTGTCCTTAAACCCCAACACAACACAACGCAACACAAACTCTCTCCTCCTCCCCCTTCCCCCCCCTCCCCCACCCTTTCTGTCTCTCTATCTCTTGTGTTTTTAACTCCTTGTTTATAACGTTTCTTTTGCTTTATTTCTCTCTCCCTTCTTCTTTCTTTTTTCTCTCTTTTCTTTTCTGTTCTTCCCATTCTGTTATCTTCGCCACATTACATATGTATTTATGGCACGCGTGTTTATTTAGCACGAGACATTCTGTCATTTGTGTTGATGTAGAGAGGGTTAGAACTAACAGCATAGAGAGAGAGAGAAAAAATAATAGGAGAGTGAGGGAAAGAGAGGACGAGAGAGAAGGAGATAAGGGAGGAAGAGGGGAAGATGAAGAAAGTGAATAAAACCACAAAAAGAAGAGATTGAGAGGAGGAAAGAATGAGAGAAAGAGGGATTATGGAGATATAAAAAAAGGAGGAGAGGGAAGAGAGTAGGAGAAAGGACAGCAGAGAATTCAGAAGTAAGGGAAGACAGTAGAGGGGATAAGGAAGACATAATGAGAAAGAACGAAAGAAAGAGAGAGAAAGAGAGAGGGTGAAGAACGAGAAAGAGAAATGAGGAAGAACGGAGAAAAGAATAGAACGAGCTGTCAAGGAGGGAGGCTAGAATAAGTGGTGCATGGGTGAGGAGAAAGGAGGGAGGGGGGAGTGGGCTAGAGATTGGTCATGACTACTAAGAAAGTGAGTGTGGAGGTGGGGGAGGGGGAGGGGTGGACAGAGAAGAGTTTAGCAAGATGTAAGCAGCGTTAATATTGGGCGAGCGATAGTGGCAGAGAAGGAAAGGAGGAAGGGGAGGCGGTGAGTGGAGGAAATGGGAAAAACATCTACCGTTCATTCAGTCGAAAAAAGAAAAATAACTAAATGAAAAAATAAAAAAATAAAAAAAACTACAGGAAGAAAGAAATAGATGAGTAAATAAATAACAAATACTTGAGCAAATGAATGATCAACAAATCATAAATAAATAAACAAATATATAAAGAAAGAACAAGTAAATAAATAAATAGATAAATACATAAGTAAATAAATCAATAAATACATAAACAAATACAGAAATACATGTAAATAAACAAATAAAGTTGTACATAAATTTGGGATAAAGCTATTTAACAGAAATATAAAATCTCGGATGGGAAGATGAGAACTAAGGCGTTGAGGGTGGGTGGGGGGGGGGGGGGTGTGGGGGCGGATGGGAAAGAGAAGGGGAAGGTAGAGGAGGGAGGGAATAAGAAACACAATCAAGTTTCTTTCTAAAGATATAATTATATATATATAATAGAGATATTTTATTATAGAGGCAGGGACAAGGAGCGAAATGGTGCTTGAAATAGAAGACATGACATCCACACTGAAGGATCAGGACCGTTGACAAGGCACGAATAGCCAGCAGCTAACAAGACAATTCAGCGAGTTAATGAGTAGCATATGTTTGTGATCGGACCTCCCCCCCACATGGGACACAGGCCATTGCGCCGGCCCATCTGTTCCCTACGCCGACAGCCCGTGCGTTGTTCTTCTAACTGACAGGTTATTGTATCTCTAGCGAAAGTCTTTGTCCTCTTTGTCTCTCTATCACAGTACTAATTATAAAACCTACTATATGTTCACGAGCTGTAATAAGAACGAATAGTACGTTTTATATACATTGATAACCAATCTATACCATAAATCTACAACAAAACCCTTAAAAAGCCTTACGGATTCGAAAATTGCTGAAGGTATCCATCTAAAACTTAGCACACAGAATTGTTGCGCAAAGATCTGTGTTTTCAACCAGAAGAAACATTTATAACTTTTGACGTTCTTCTAAAAAGATTATAATCAAGAACAGTAAATTCGCGAGAGTGTTTGATCCGAATTGTACGTTCCATAGAATAGCGCATTTTGTTATTGCTCTTCCGATTCCCTTCGCAGAGCATCTAAAACAAATAAACACGTTTTATTTGAGTAACATTCAGTTTAATCATCCAGAATACCAACATTGCGATGCCTGGGCTTGCTTTTATGTCTAAGTCAAATGGTCAGGGCCGTGTCGGTTTGACTTTTTTTTTTTTTTTCAAAACATCTTCGGCGAGGTCCGTGAGTTCTCAACTAGCAGTTATATTTTATGTATACTCAAATGGAGACAGACAGACAGACAGACAGTAGACAGACAGACAGATAGATAGATAGATAGATAGATAGATAGATAGATAGATAGATAGATAGATAGATAGATAGAT